>JAGDQP010001166.1:0-75767 GCA_022664845.1 Lepisma saccharinum | reverse complement strand
TTTCATTCGCATTTAACGTTTTCTACAAATGTGTCATAATATTAATTATTTTCATATACTCGTAATTTCAGTTTGTCTTGCCAGAATTAAAACTGTGTTTTTAAATGTGTATGGAGTCATTTGAATAAAAATACTATAATGGGTCATTCCATATCAAGTGGTTCATTTTTTTTTAAATCACATTTTCCAATTTTGTTAAAATTTGATATACTGGTTAAGTGGTCAAAACTTAGCTCAAATATAAAATCTTAGACATTTACCTCGTCTCGTGTGTAAGTTATGGGTGTTCAAAGTTTGAAAAAAAAAACAAAAAAAAAAACAACGATTTGGACGCCACCGGACAACATGCAAACCTTAATATCTCAGCTGAGAATTGAGATATTGCAAGCACCATTTTCTTCAGAATTTAATGCAGTTTAATATAATATGTTACATAGTATACTAAGTTAAAATTTTTAAATTAAAGTACAATTTTTGAAATTTTGAAAATCGATATCTCAAAAATAATATGATTTTTTAATTGTATTAATTTATTCATATTTCAAAGATCTCTGTGCTTGGGATCTCAATGAGATCACTGTTTTCAAAATTATATTGTGCATGCATGAACGCTTTTTTGGCTCTGGTTAAAAATTTTGAAAATTGATATCTCAAAAATCGTATGATTAATTTGTTGTTGTTTTTTTAAATGTATTGATTTGTTCGTATTAAAGAAAACCGTGCGAAGTTTCAACTTGGGATCTCAATGGGGTTATTTTAAAAAAAAATGTTGTGTATGCATGAATGTTTTTTTTTTTTTTTTTACTCTGGTGAGGGTAAATTAGTGTTATGCTAAGTCAGGAGAACAAGAATAAAAAGACCTCAACGTGCAATATGAATTAGTTTAGACATTTCCCAGAGAAATGTTCTAGGTGAATGAATGAAATTGCTACTACAATGTAACAGTCGAAAATGTTAATACTGGTACACTGTATACTATAGTGGTTTTCCATTGATCGTTAGCACGAAATAAAGAGGAAATCGATAGAATTAATCAAGATTCGTACTAGTTCATTGTTTCTTTCTTGTTTTGTTTCTTTGTGTTGAAAATTGGAAACTGCTATTCTGAATTAACTACGGATAAAAAGACTTGTTAGATTTTGAAAAATAAAGCCAATAAAAATACTATTACCTACATATCAAAGAAGTAGAAGCTGTTGCATAGAAGTTCCGTTCGCGATAAATACATAAGTACTCTTTATGTTAACATAAATTTGATAAATGTACACAGAAAAATTGACAACCCCCGTGACCGGCACTCGAACACGGATATTCCAGGTATGCTTGTTGACTATGCTGTCCAATAAAATCACCATTTCATTGCTCTCCATATATAGAATTATCTCAGCCCTCGAGACTTTGTCAGACCCTCATTGCTTGTTATGAGACTCGGGCACTCCACTACAGTCGGAGATTTTTGGTTGAGGAATCTTCCGCAATAGTGTAGCGTGAAAGAATAGATTTTATTGCATTTGTTTCACAAGAGAACAGTATGGATGCTTAATGATATAATTAACACAGATTTTTTTAGAAAAAAAGGTGAAAGAAGTGGCCTTGTCGGCAATCGAACCCGACCTCCTGGCCAGCGATCCGATGCTCTACTGCCTACGCTAAAGCGGCAACTGCCAGCCGACGCTTTAGAAAGGTTTCTTATTCTTCGTCAAGTACTTTAGCACAAGGCTAACCGATGGCATTGTTGTCGAACAGGGTTATTTGAAATACGAACAAATTAATATAACCTTCTTGAAATAAATTAACAATATAATTATTTAGATATCGGTTTTCAAATTTTCGAACCAGAGCAATAAAACCGTTCATGGGTGCACAATATAATTTTGAAAACAGTGATCCCATTAAGATCCCAAGTTGAAACTTTGCACAGAGGTTTTTGAAATATGGACAAATGAATACATTTAAAACAATAATAAATAAATAAATCATATTATTATTTTTATATCGATTTACAAAATTTTAAAATTTGTACCTTAATTTCAAAAAAATAAGTGAGTATACCGTGTCACAATCCTGTCACGTATCATATTAAACTGTATTCAATTCTGAAGAGAACGGTGCTTTTACTTTTGAAATATCTCAATCTCAACTGAGATATTAAGGTTTATATGCTGTCCTAAATTGTAATTCCGCTCTGAGGCCATAAATAAAAATTAAAAAATCGTATTGTTTTTAACTTTGAACCCTCATAACTCAAAAACGGGATGAAATAGAAAATCAGAAACTGAAATTTAAAATATTCTCGCATAACAGTTTCATCAAGCTGAAAATGAAAACGATAACAAATATTGCGGTAAATACCATTGTACCACTTGATATGGAATGACTCTAATAGTAAATATTATAACATTTATGAAAATCTTAAAGACATTTGAGGCTCTTCAGGGTGTTAAATCTTGAGTTAAGTCTTGGTGGTCTGCGGATACAAAAGGGTGTCCGCGGTAGAGAAAAAGTTAAGAACCGCTGCCTTAAACTACGGATATCTAAAGTCACGACTGCTTAAACAATGCACTTTTGTCTCACAGGGGGATTTTACCAGACCCCCCTTACACTCCCAGATATAAAAATAATTGCACGAAAAATGTAAATGTCTGTTACACCCACAGTTTCGATTTTTTTGCAAAATCCATGGGCTTATAATTGAATAATTATACCTTATTTTTCGTCAGTTTAGAGAAGCTCCCGTGTTCATTTAGAGACCTTAGTAAGAGTAGGCTCAAACGTTTTTCATTAAGTTCTGGCCAAAGTGCTTTCGATGCAGTCCATGTTTGTGACATTTTCTGACGAGTACGAAGAACATATTAAAAATTCAGTGTGCATTGCATAAATATTCAATGCAAGATATGCCAGATTACAGACCCAGTCGTTTTTACTTGAAAAGAACTGTTGGTTGCGATCTTTACGGAAAGGAACGATGGGTGATTACGACATTTAATCTCCTTTCACAAGAAATTGTGTTCTTTTCTCCAATGTTCTTTAACAAAATCGTGACGTCGTTTTATGATAATTAAAGCCAAACCCTCGTGCTGGTTGTCGACATTTGACAGTCTTCCAATCTGTCAGTGATTCAGGAGGTTCCTGTAGAGCTGCCAATTGGGCAACCTTAAACAAGCAGCTGATTGTAAGTGTTTCAACTGAAGGCAAGAATGAAAAATAACGCAGTTGAAACAAAATTAGGCGGCAGTTGATGTCTGTAACGATAGCAAAACTTTGTACGAAAATGACAAAGAAAAAGGTTTAGACTGATAAAATATGAATCTGACTACTTTTTTTGTTTTTGTAAATTCAACAAAAAGACTTCTTTACTGTGCAAGGCCGTTTTCTTCTTTGTCTCCTAGAAAAAACTGGAAAAAGCTGCTATGTAGACAAGCACACTAATTTATGAAAATAATTTTGTCCCCAGAAATAAATAAATAAAATCTGTTTAGTCTGTTCATAAATATTGAAATCTCTTTCAATGGAGAAACTCGAATATTTTCAAAAAGTAATAATTTATGCACTAGGCGCAGCGTACAAGGTAACAAATTACATAACGATTAATTTTAAATACGTTAGACAGCTACTCAAAGTATTTATTTATCTTTGTTAATAGTATACCTACTTCCCCAGTTTTACTTGATACAAATCGATAGATTCTGAACAAGATCTATACCGAATTAAAAAGCTATTTTTGGATTAGGGCTTACGAATATCAGCTAAATCTTCCAATTTAGAGCATTAAAAAGTCAGAGGTTCACGTAAGTCGAAGCAAGAATCAGAAGCTGGAACAAGGTAACATTTGTAATTGGTAATCTCCATTACAATTGTAATTGGTCTTTACAGCAGCGGCTTTAAAGGTGACAAAAAGAAGGAAAAACGGCTTAACATAGAAGTGGAAAATAGAGGATCACAAAATGAATGGAATTATTTCCCTTAGATTCTGTCAGATAATTAAAGTACTGTGATCGTATGTAGTTTTAAGTCTATACTATGTTTTCAGTTGTACATATTATAATTGAATATTTTCAACTACCAATACCAAGTATGGTGATGTCGCGGTACTGCGAAAGATTACAATTACAAAACTACAAATTTCAAGCAGTTTGCTGTTCGGTTACAAGTCTAGTCGCCTGTTTTCAAATGCGAAGAGATTTAATTGCAGACATATCTAGTTACGTAAGCAATAAATAGGACTGACTGCCCTGCAGCCATCAAAAGCACATTCCGCTGTGCCGTTCATTTATAGATGCGGACGAGCTGTCAATGCAGCACTTGTAGCAGGTGCTGACGATCTATTATTGTACAGATGAGTGAGTTTAAAGACCATTGTATTCTGTTAATATTCGCACTTGTTTTAAGAAATAGTAACTACTGCACGGTTAGATGCAAGAGCTTCATTGAAAAATATGTTATTGTTTGCTTTAGAATAAGCTTGTCTTTGGAGACGAGTATTGTTGTTTTGTCGAATTTCGCGTTCTAATTTGACCATATTTAAAACAATACTACTGACTTTTTATCGTAAAGGTCTTACGAAATTTACAGTGTTTTTTACTCTTTATTTCATAACCTGGGATCGTATGAAACAAGTGGCGGAACCCAGTGGGGAAAAAATGCGCACATGTACTACCGTCAGGTTTCAGAATGCAGCGAACGTCTGGTTTGAACTATGTGTCATTCGACAAGCTTCACTGATACCTTTGGAACTACATGTTAACCATCTTCGTAGCTGTAGTAGTTCTTAAGCTGAAAATTGTCGACGGACGGATTACAGAGATGATATATGCGGTTTTGACCTTATACGTATCACCGAAATTTTTCACACTACACTTCAAGTGAACCACTTTCGTAGTCCTAGTAGTTCCTGATTTGAAAGTTGTGGACAGATGGACGAACGGACGAGTGGACAGAGATGATCCATGCGGCTTTGATTTCGTATCCCCGAGACCTTTCCAACGATACCAAAACCACCTTTATATCCCGACCTAATAGTTCCTGAGTTGAAAGTTGTCGACGGAGAGCAGCGATATTAGGTCGCTTTCAGACTACGCCGTCGCTGTCGACGGCGTGGCGGTCAAGAGCGGCGTTACGACGTCGAGCCGCCGCTGACCGTGCGACTCCCTTCAAAATCATTGACGGCGTTTTGCTATTCGTTCTAATTTGGAATAATCTTCCAGACTCTCTTGTTCAGCGCTGAGTTGGGATGGATCTGACGCTTGAGAAAGGGATTTCAGTGGTTTATTTTGTTTAGGAGCTCATTGAATGAAGCTATTGACATTCTAACTTGATTTAAAAAGCTTGCCTCCATCACTTCTCGACTCATTAAATAATAAAACAAAAACTCCAGCGACAGGTCTTTGGATATTTAATGGGTAAACCCATTTCCTTCTTCTGGTCTTTTGCTTTTTGCGCTGTCAATGCTAGTTGGCCCCCATTCCTTTTCCTTTTTTTAACACCAAGAAAATTAGTCTACGTAGTTTCGGAGTCGGCAAATTGCTTCATTTACGACTAAATCTGTTGCTTTCCTCTGCTTTATTTTTCTGCTACAGATCAATTTAAATTGAATTTGCTAATCGCCTTTCTGACATGTATGGCTCAAGCCGGGATAGAGTAGGGTTGAGAATGTGCAAGTTATCGGAAGGTTCTTACTTAAGGGGTCATCCCGGCATTTCCTGGTGAAACTGAGGGAAACCCTGAAAAACCTCAGTTAGCCAGGTGGGCCGTGAGGTTCGACGTGCACGACGTTACCGCCTACAACACGGAAGCTGGATGCATTACAGATCAAGTTGGTACCTGAAGCTAGACACAAGACAGAGCAGTTAACCTCGTGTGTCCACTTCCAGTATAACCTAAGGGGACCAAACTTTCAGTACTCCCTCAGTTTTTTAACGTTTGTTATAGTTGTGTGGCCCATTTTGTTTATTTGTCTTAATTTTTCGCAAATAACGTGAATATTGGTTGTATGATGTTATTATACACAGCAACAATAAACTAAGAAAGCTGAATTAGAACTGCAAGTTTGCTCCACTTTGAATTAATCCAAGAACTAACAAATAAGATGAAATCTTTCCCCTTGCGTCAGACTTTAGATACTAATCAAGCACTTCAATATCGTTAAAAATCCACGGTACTAGTCCCTACGGGAAACATAATAGTTTACTTTTAAATTGTGGTGGTGATCGGTGTGAGTCAAAGTTGCCTAACAGCCTTAAAATGAAATTCAATTCAATTTGTGGTGGTGGTTCACGAAGGACCAGGCTGAGAGAACGATTATAAGAGTGCCAAAAATTTTGGGTACCACCCTAAGTTTATATACAAATATATAATATTGTTCCTACTAAATTTAAACTGAGGAGACAATGGAAAAACTCAGGTATGATGGCTCCCTCAGCCGCAATCAGAAGACCACGACCGTAACTACTAGAGCATGGAGATATTTTTTAGCATATAAATCAAAGGTTCTCAATCTAAGAGTCGACCTCCCACGCCCCAAACATACACTTAGCGTACTGAAAGAAAATATGAAATATCCTTTCCGAAGTAAATTTAAATTATTTAGAATCGAGAAGCAAAGATTTTAGGGGATGTTTCGGCTCATTATTATTATTTGTTAAGAGTAATGTGCCTACGTTAATAAGCCTGAGCCGAAGTTGCCTAAAGGACGTTAAAAATTTCAAAACTCAAATTCAATAATACATTTATTCGAAACTTTGAACTTTGGTGACGATTTTCCATAATTCAAAGTTTATTCGGGGTTTAGGTCATGTATTACAAAAAATACGTGACGTAAAATCCAAATAAATACTTAATAATAAATTTATTTGTTTGCACATCAAATTGCAGTTTAAATTGTATACTACCGTATTTGTCAATAATAATGTTGTTGGTCAAAGTGATGTTCGATATCCTTTCCATTATATACAATAGTAAGTAACCCTTTCAATAATAATGTTGATCCTCTCCACGTCAGTAATGTCTGATGAGGATCTTTGCTAGAAGGTCGAAACGTTACGTGTAATTTATTTTTTACGAATAATATAGTCTTGTTCAGCAGTTTCAGTGTTTTTAAATACCAGTACTGACGCTCCCTTATCAGAATAGACGGATTCGGGTTATTATCCCATTATTACTTTTCGCCTTTCTCGACCTTACACGATGAGTAACTAATCTCTCAGCACTTGAAAGTACTGACATTATAATTGAACGTGTAGGGAGGGTCTCTTAGTCTAATATCATAAATTGATTGCGAATCAGCTGATAAAGGTTGGGAATCTACAATGTATATAGTTATTAAGTTTTCGATTTGTACGCGGGGATGGTTGGAATTCCCCTTTTCGGAAAAAATCTTCCCCAGCTCTGTTTTCCGAAACACTGCTCCAGTTTGAGATAACATTGTACGTGTTTACGAATTTTTTCCATTTTTTGGAAACTGCACAAATCGATCACTGTAGGTAGCTGTTTATTAAGAATGCGAATATTATTCCTTTAAATCTCTGCACGGTGACTCTTGTAGTGTATTCAGCATTTCCGGCACCAACTCAGCATTTCTTTCCATTGCATTTACCTTCTCTCT
The DNA here is from genome assembly GCA_022664845.1 of Lepisma saccharinum. Taxonomy (NCBI): domain Eukaryota; kingdom Metazoa; phylum Arthropoda; class Insecta; order Zygentoma; family Lepismatidae; genus Lepisma; species Lepisma saccharinum. The sequence goes on along the minus strand of JAGDQP010001166.1, from coordinate 68,167 downwards.
CTCTCTTCTGTCCTATTCTAAACTTCCTTTGAGTTACGTAACACCTCTTCAGTTAGCCTGAAGAGAAATCTGTTCTTCAGAACAGATGCCAAATTATTCAAAGTCACGTTCTTCACAGTACGATGCTGTAAAACTCCCAACACATGTGCAACAACAGAAAGAACACTATGTGTGTGTGTGATTATACACTACGCATCTGAAAATTTTCAACTGAAATTATGGCATAACACACGTCATCCCAAGTGAAGAAATAAACTGCACTCATGCATGCGCATAGCAGGTCCTCAATCTAGTTCGTTCACCCATTACATAATGAATTTGGGAGGTTTACATCAGTATTATCTGTAGTGAATTGGTTACATTTGTCTTACGTTAGAAATCTGTACCTAAATCAATTAATAAATCAATGCTCTTACACGTGATCACAAAACCGGGTTCTGACTTGTTTTCTAGATTATTCATTTCAAAGATAAAAAATCATGATACAATCTTATAGAAATAAAATATTTGTTCTTGAATAACAACAGGTATCTTCTTTTATTCAGACGAATAATAGCCTAAAAGAGTTTAAGAGCAAATTCAAACTGTGCGATAACTTATGACCAAAGATGGAAAATACGTCCTGTTTCGTTATTTGTCACACTGCCCACAATATTATATATATATATTAATTTTAAAAAATTCTTGAAGAATACAGAGATGATTTTTGACTTTCAAATCGAGATTGACATTTTAGCACGTTGTCCAGTGCTAAAAGACCATTTTAGACCGCGACAAGTGCAGTAAGGACTGTCTCAATCAATTTGCAGTGTTAATGTGATCAATGCTCACAAAGTTTCCCGATAATCAGAAGTAAAATTACGTTCATTGTTATGTGAATGTAATTATTTTTATATTAATTCAGCGACATGCGGTACAATGTTATGAAACATTGGGAACAGGGAACGAAAAACACATTCGATTATAGATGAATTATCGATGTGTATCGATTTGGACACATTCGATTATAGATGAGTTACCAATGCTGTGTGATGTTGGAGTATTTTTGTTGAAACGTCAATAGGGTGGTGAACTGAAATCGAGAAAATTAAGTCAGATTGTTATAAGTAACATATAACTTCATCGTTTATCATTTGGGCTCTAAATTACTAGCTTCAAGACGTGCGTCATTGGAACAGAAAAGTGGAAATACAGTACAGAATTGGTATTTCCGGAACAACGGAATGGGTTCACTTCGATCGCCCCTCTCGTTCCCTGTTCCCGATTTTTTTCGGGTTCAACTGCTGAATCAGTTAATTTAAATAAAATTAAGATATTAGTATAACCAATGACCGTGCAGAGGTTATAAAGGGCTTCATCCATATCCTTTTCACCCATTGATAATATTAATTTCTTTAATGTAGTGTATTATGACACAAGTCAAGCTTTTTTAAGGGCTCTTAAGATTATCAGATATCACTCAAGCAGTGGCGTATTCTGGATTCACAGCTTGGACTACCACTACACAAAGTAATAAAATTGCAATGTGAGCACAGAGTTCACCAGCTTTCGTTTAAGGAGAAAGAACTGAAAACATGTTACATTGTGAAAGTATTCATAGCTTTCTGTAAAATCGAAAATGACATACAAAGAAGTTTATACTTCCGCGACCAGAGCTCGAACCCGGATCTTTCAATTTCCGGTTAGGTGTGCTATTCATTACACCACCACAACACCTTAAGGCTCAATCCAAGTGGGTTTTCCCGCCTTTTTCGTTTTACGTAAATTATTCGAATTTCAGTACAAGGAAACAGAAATTAACTTTCACGGACCAAAGTTCGCTTCCTCCTTCAATAATGAGTACAATTAGTATTTATTAAATGCTAGTAGTAACTGCAGGATTGTGTGCAGACATTTTTGGGACATTATTCTGTCCCAAAACTGTCTGCACACAATCCTGAGTTTACTGTCAATATTTTATTAAAACTAATTCTTCTCATTATTGAAGGACGAAATGATCTTCGGTCTGTGAAAGTTAATTTCTGTTATCCTCGACTGAAATTTGAATAATTTACGTAAAACGAAAAAGGCGGGAAAACCACTTGGATTGAGCCTTAACACAGCGTATTTGTTAAAGACACATTCCTTAAGGACACATTTGTTAAGGACGTATTCCTTAACACAAGGAATAACAGTATACCTTCGTAATGCACGAAATTGCATAACATTTCTCATTAAAAATATACGCCTTTAGCGGAGTGCCTTGCTTCTTCTCCAGAAGAGGAGAGCTGGGTCATCAAAGCGAGAGGAATGCCCTATATGTAGATTTGTGAATAGAGAGAGACCACTAAACGATTTGAAGAGAACAATGATGGAATATTTATCCATGAATGTATGAAATATTGAGGTAAAATAAAAGAGTTGCATTTATTTGTGAAAATGAGATAATTATTTTACATGAACTCAATTCGTTTTTGAATTTGTTAGGCATCTCAGGCTCAGATCAGGATAGGGTAGGAGAAAGATGTTGGGCGGTAGTCAGCCAGAGCCTAGTTTCTAGGTACCATCCTGGCATTTGCCTCGTGTGTCAGGAGGAAACTGGAAAAAACTTAATAAGTTTTTCGTTGCTTGTGAACTTCCTAACAAGCTGGTCAAAAAAATATCTTCATAATTATTCCACATGGAAAAAGGATTTCCTTCTCTATCGACAAAACAACCAAATTACTAAGGCGACTTTGTCTGTATTGTCCGGTTTTTACCCGTTTTAATTGAGAAAAACTTCTTTCAACACTCGCTGTACTTCACAAAAATATGAAAATGCGCTAATTAACATACAATTTCCATCCCTGATCTTAAGTGACAACTATGCACAGCTCAGCTGAAATGTTTCTTCCACAACTCCATTCTCTTTCTTTCTTTCTTTCTTTCTCTCAGAAGGAAGAGACAGAGAGAGAGAGAGAGAGAATGTGCATATGCGTGCTTGTGATCCAGCTTCCTAAAGGTGCAGTTTCGTTTGTGCGATGATTGCATGGAATGGTCGCAAGCAACTGCTGCACGCGTCACTGCATTGACACGTTGAAGGGAAATCAGTGGAGTCGGTTTGGTTTGTTCATCGGACGCACAGTGTTGCATGCAACTGTTGCAACGACTCCTCTATGTGTGCGCTCAACTCTCTTGCAGTCGCAGAACGCTTCACAATTAAATTGAATCACAGCTTGCATCATAGTCTACCACATGTCAAATCGAAGCCTTCAACTATATTACTCTTGAACCTCCCATGCGCGAATTAGGTGTGTATTAAAGAGTACAGCGTTTGAGCTAGACTATCGGAGGAAATTAAGAAGCCCTGCCAGCAGGGTTGGAAAATGCACTTAAAAATCGTAATTTTGCCAATATTTTTGTTCGGAATTATTTCTCTTTAACGTAAATTATTATCACTTGTGCAGATTACAATATTTTCTTCACAAGCTTAGACTTCGGTAGTAGCTCAGATAGCCTAGAGGAAACTCCACTGCACTCAAGACGTTTACGAAATACAATCACAAACAATTTTGAAAACCACTGTTCTAATCGGAAGTATCTAAACAGAATTACAAAGGTGGCTCGCACCCTATAATATTTAGCTCGCGAATAGTCATTCACGAACGTTCCTCGAAGGTAGTTTTTTGTGAGAAAATATATCGTTCAATCTACAAGACGAAATTACAAGGCTCATTATACATTATATTCTGTGCAATCTAAAGTAAAATCTATTTCTCATCTGAAATGTATTTAAATTTAGCGGATGCATTGATCACAACACTATTAAGAATTTCAACTTGATATACATGTTAAACTTAAATCTAGGATTGTAAATTGTATGATACGGCAAATAGAAACTTTATGGGCTTGAACTATACAACTCGACCAATATTGCAATTGATTATTGTATTATATCTTTATATTAAATTACAATTGATAATGATTTGAACAGAATGTATCAATTCTTTTGTTGCAAATGGAGTGATGGGAGTATTTCTACAAGTGCAACTGTTTCGATTATCTACTGGCCATTTTTTTAAAAAAGCGTATAGTAAACGATATTCGCTTGCCTTCTTAAAACTTCGGGTTGAAAATAAAATACAAATAGAAACTTTCTATTTACTTAAGAGAATTGAATTGATGACAATTTATTCTTAATTAGCTTCAGTCGCTATTAACAATAAATGTCGGTACAAGTTTTAGTTCGATGTACCGCTTTTTCAACATATTTCTATGCGTGTGGCCTCCGGTTTAAATCTGGTGGGGATTCATTGAACTGAATAGTTCTAAGTTCAACTAATATAGTAGCTCGTAAACCACAACTGCCATTCTACTCCATTAGTACAAATTGGATACAAAAATAAATAAAATTAAATATTATTACTTCTTCTACGTGATTTTTAAAAGAAATTGCTAAGTTTTAAAGTAGAAACTGTATCAAAATTCTTGTCCGTTTGCAAAATCTAGGTGTAGACTAGACTGTGGTCTCTACCGCGACTTCTATTTGTACATATGCAGCCATATTCAGAAATGCTTTTTGAAGTGACTAGCGCTGTACTAATGAGTGATGATCAACGCTAATCAGTTGTTAGTCACTTATTAGTACGGTGCTAGTCACTACAAAAAAAAAAAAAACTTTTTTCAATATGGCTGATGGAGTCTAAATTTCTTCTTGCTATCAAAATTAATGTTTTAGCCTAAGTCTAACTTAGACTAAGTCTAAACTTCGTTTTTGGAATCGGTCCAAAGTGTTTGAAAACGTTCAATATCAAGACGTTCCTTACGAACGGAAGAAAATTAATATATTCCACAATTCAAACATGAATAAAACATTATTTACTAAATTATTCCTAGTTTTGAGGGTAAAACTAACCTCTCTAACTTACATAAGAAAGTATCATTTCTGCTCTCAAAGCAAATTGGCTAGGTTAGTTTTTACTAGTTCGAATTTTACCTACCTCAAATTTAAATTCATAATAATTTACACATCTAATGAGGTTTTACCATAATCGTTAAAGATGAAAATACATACAGACTGAGGGAAAATAATCAGACGAATACAATATTAGGAAACCGAAGACAAATTACTAACACACGCTGTCGAGAAATCAATATAACTAACATCAAAGAGTCAGAGCGCGTACAGTAGAAATGAGAGTGTAATGAAAAACATTCAAGACACATTCATTTATACACAACACGTTCACACTCATCCTAGATAGATAAATAGATAGATTAATTGACAGATACAAGGAGGGGGGGGGGAGAACATTATATACAGTATACATAGATATATGATACATCGTAATGTGTAGTCCATTTCTAAAAGCACCCATGTCCAAGCGCATAAATCTTGAGAAATGGACATAAACACTTTTATACCCTTCTTGTTTTTCAAACCTGTAGAAAATATGCAGCCATGAATATCTTAGAAATAGTAGTAGAAGTTTTAGTTTACCCAGAATTTACTTTTTTCAACAAAAAGTTTGGGAAAATAAAATAAATACAAATTTTACTGTTAATTTCCGTTTCGGTCCACTACTTTCTTATGATAATTAAATGATTTTGCAGACTTTTTGGAATCGTAAAATCTTAATATGTTAGAAAATAATGAAATAAACTCAGCAATGCCAATATATCAATTTTACATTTCTTTGAACAATGGCGCTTTTGGAAACGGCCCACACATGTGATATTGTCTATCCTAGATAACAAGGAGAAAAGCATAGATGATTCCGAAGAAAGTCTGAGAGACGAGGAAAGACAAAATTGAAATACTACCAAATGAGACTTAAATATCAAAATAAATGAAACAATAATTTTTATAGTTTGTAATATCTCGTCCATTCCCTGAAGCTCTCAATTGTTTCCACTCTCTGTTAACATGATTTGGTCACTATGAAAAGAAAACAGTTTCGGCATGGGGATCCTTGAATAAGCAGTCTTTTGAAAAGCAAAGAAAAGCAATAATAATATGTTTACTTGTTATTACTATCAAACCCATAAGCCGATGTAAACAACAGTCGCAGATTATTTCCCATTCACAAGTAAACCCCTATTGATGCTTCAAAGTTCATTTTTGACCAAACTTCATAGAGGAGTTGAGTACATCAGGAAACCACCAGAAAGCACGATTAAAAGTGCTTTCGTCCATAAAGACAGACGCAGTGGCCAAAAGATTGGTTCACAAGAATAAGTATACTACTTATAGTGTGATCTAAGTAGGAAAACACATGTTTATTTATAAAATGTTTGAAATAATGGAAAACAAATACACATTAATGGATATTGGGTGAATGCGCTAACTTTTCTAGGGTACGTTCGTCATGACCGCCATCTTAAAGTCAGCCATCTTGAATCTTGCTCGATTTTTTTTAAAGGAAGGTTGTCATGTAACATATCAATCTAGGCCAGGATTTTACCAGAAATACGTTGGTGAAGTCAGTTTTGTCATAAATTTATTTTTGAGAGATATAATGAGATGTGAAATTAGTATGCGTAGTTGATTGAAAAGTCCAGAAATACTTTGTTATTTCTGAAACAATGCAAGAAATGAAAACCCAATGCACAAGTAATGAGTACTGTGTAGGTGGTTCCCAATACAGAATAAATCACAGATAAATCTGTGCAGTAATTCTCAGCGTTGCCGATAACGTGTTTTGTTTATCACTATGCGAGTCTGAGCCTAAAATCAATAATTTCTTAAACAAACTTAAAACCCTCGACTTTACTTGACCCAGTACACAACATTAAATCCCGAACTGTCGGGCGGAACACGGGCGTATATTAACCCTGTGTCCAGTGAAAGTTAGGAGTTTTGAATCTGAGCAGTAGCTTTAGATTAAATTTTGAAAGAGAACTAATGAGTTTAGAAACTCTCCGTCTTAACATTTGAATTTCTCAAACAACATACTACACTAAAAGTCTCTTATCTCAATGTTCGTTTTCATGAAACACGTGATTTTTTAATTTATCCCCTTCACTATAGGTTTGCCTTCTTAAATCCCCTACCTGTTCTCTCTCTCTCCCTCTCCCTCTCTTCTTACTTTTTCTAGCTCTGTCTTTCTTCCACCTGTTGGCCTCAGTTTCTCATTGTCTGTGTCTAAATTCCTCCCTGCATCGTCTTTTTGTATAATATTTCACCTTGTTTTTGTATCTCATTCTATGTTTGCGAATTCCTACGTATATAAAAAAAAGAAGAAGAAGCTAGATGAAACGAAGTTTAAAAAAAAAAAAACTAAGAAACGTATGCGGCTGAGAGGCACAGAGACAACTTTGTGTGGACAAATCTCAGAATAAGATATGTAATTTCTGTGCCTAGCTGCTGGGCGTTGACTCGAGTCTTCTACAGAGCGATCTAATGATACTTCGTGAAAGGCAAAGGAGTGAATGCATAATCGCATAAGCAAGAAAGCCTTCAAAGTAGAGTTATTCATGATTTGCTAGGTCAACAAACCGCATGCGTGAGCTGAATAGATAATTACGATATGCTTGTCAATCTTGTTTATAAGGGAAGTCCCCGGCGACATTGGCCTGAACATTTTCATTGTAAAGGAAAGCCTATTTTCCAAACGTTCACTTCCAACGAATTGCCTCTCGTTTTAAATACCACTGATGAATACAAACCAAGAACTAACGATTGCTCTCTATACTTGAATTTATACATTCCTAGTCTGCTTGCAGAGGACGTCCATTGGATGATCATCTCATGTCCATTTTGTCCATTATATGTCCATATCACGTATTAGTGAGTCCATTTTATGTCCATGGACATACTGGAAATGAGATAGACATCCAGTAGACGTACAGAAAATGGAAGTCTCGGAAAAGGACTTCGTGGATATCCAATGAATGTACATAGTATGTCAAGCAAATTGATGTCCCTAAGATGGACATTATGGACTTCCAATAGACGTACAGAAAATGGATGTCCATGCGTTGGGCAGTGTGGACGTCCATAAAATTGATGTGCATGTGCAGAACAGCCAATGAATATCAATAACATGGATGTTCATAACAAAACATTTTGGACATCCAATAAATAATGTTCATGTGAAGGACATTCTGGACGTCCAATGGATGTTCAGAAATTGGGTTTATTTGAATTTGAATGTTATTTATGACCTTCAGGCATCTCTGGCTCATGCCTGGATTGGTTGAGGGAGAGGATGTTGGAAAGTAGTCGGCCAGAACCTAATTTGCCCGACGTATGCCTGGTGTAACTAAAGAAACAAATTGAAAAAACTGTCAGGATGGGTAGCGGAGGGCTTATTTGTACAGCAGAAAATGTATTGCAGAAATGCAGGGAAAGCCATATGTTTAGTAAGTATTTCCTTCGAATTTTGAAATCTGCACAAACCTAATTGGACAATGTTGAAGTTTCAACGATAAGTTTCCATACGGTTCGATGTTTTTTAGATAAACTAACTCTGCGGAGACGAAACGTTTGAGCGGGACTGGCGGAGCATCGAAAGGCATGTATCTAAAAATTGGTTCCGAGAGGCATCCAATGCCTTCCAGAAGGTCCAAGGTGTATCTGAAACCAACCCCGGAACCTAATCCGTAAATGCTTTTCTAGCGCCGCATGATGAGTCAAAATTTCATTACAATGTTCTCTGTAACCTGGACAGTCGATGTGTTACACGAGGCTTGTCCGATTTCTCTTTTGTAGTACTAACACGTGATCTAATCAGCCACCCCAGTATCGACTTTCTAACCCATGCAGCTGTCTCCGCTTCAGAAACGAAAAATATTACTTCGTAACATAAAAAGGAAGAACAGAATAGCAGCACTCGGTGATGTTCCCATAGCGTAGTACGGAGAGTGACGGATTACAAATCACATCATGTTCGAACCCCGCCGTAGACAGCTGTAGATTTTTCAAACTAGACCTGAAGATCAGAGAAGAGGAGGTTAAGACGAGTCCGAGACGGGCATTTGAAACTCGAGAAAACCTGTTTGTAGTCTCGTGTCGTCTTGATATAATCGAGGACAAATAATCCTACGTATAATAATAAGACTATAACAGACTACATCAGACTGCAGACAGAGCAGATGACTGCGTACACAATAGAAGTCCAAATCACACCCTTAGGGGCTTCCGCGTATCGAGACGGACGTAAGTCATAGTGCTATTATGGGTCATATAATTCATTTTATCTTATCTTACTTGTTAGTAAAACCCTGCCGACTTTATGGGTTAGTTGTCTTTCTCACTAAACTCCTCAAATATCTCTGGATATTTTTCTAAAATCGTCTAACAGGCGATTGAATTCAGCCCCATTACCACTACTTAAATTAACTGAATTCTAATGAATTAAGCTGATGAAACAAAGTTCTCTCTGATCATTAAAAGTAAATGAAACTAAAAATACATAGGAAAATTATTTTCTTAATTAAAACTACCCTATCGTTACTTCAACAGTAGAATGTTCATTAAGGGTAATCATATATATTTTTGGAGTTGGAAGATCTATTCACTTCAGGAGGAGCCTTCATTTAAGAATTATTTAAGCATACAGGACTCAAGTTCAGTAATTTTCGAATATGTGAAGAAAATAGATGAATGTATAAGAAGCAATCTTGATGCGAACTATTATCTCCGAGCTCTTGTAATTTGTGAAACTAAAAAAAAAAATGCTTAAAGAAAATGAGTTGAATACCTGACAGAAGAGCATTACGTCAATTTATGATGATGATGTGTTTCAAGGATAATAAGTCAACAACACTACGCAAATTACTTACGCTAAGTTGTTGACTTTTCTCCTGCAAAAGGAGTTTCATGTCGTACAAGGAAATGTACACAGCAAAAGATTTCGAACTTGAGTCGTAGGAAAGAAAGAACGTTGATTTACGTCTTTCTTTTAAGTAGTAGCAAGAACATGAGAATTAAAATTTTATTTTCCACATAACCAACCACTCGCGAATTTCACATGATGTTTCATAAGCTGTCGGAAATGTTACGCATATGCAATTCGAATTAACTTTAATGGAAGACTTTGTATAAAATAATTGCCAATTCGTTGTAATTGAAGTAAATAAAACCAAACAAATTAATGGACAAACAAAACTACAAAAAATAATTAAAATTGGAAGAAAGAAGGTACCCTATCCATCCAGCTTTATGTAATTACTCAGCTTAGTCTAGCAGTTACGGTCACAGAAAGGTATTTGGGAGGCAAGCGGGTTCGAGTCCCACTGTCAGCAATCCTGACTGAGTTTTTGCAAGGTTTCCTTCAGTTTCACCAGGCGGATGGCGGATGCTACGGTTGAGTAATATCCTGGCCGTTACCTTCTCCATTCTTCCTCCTTGCAAAAGTTTTCACCAAGAGACATGTTCTTTCAGAAATGTGCCGAGCTTACTCCACAGTTGCATGTCTTCATCATAGAAAATATTTTCATGCAGAAGCTTTACGTAATTGCAAAATATGAACTAACTGAAGAGCCCAGTGTTATCTCGAATGGCAAACTGAATTTTATCAGGATCAAAGCATTCCTCACCTGTAATTCAGAAGTAAAATACAATAAAGCTGTCGAGAAGGTTGCATAATGATAGGCGAGATCAATAGTTGCATTACGGTCCGTCCTATATTTTAAAAATGTTGGAATCAAACAAACATAGTCTACGGTCTTCCACTAGCCAAATGAGGAAGGCATGCAAAGGTCAGGACGGTTCAACGCTATATCAGACACACCGTTACACAGTCGTGTTTTTCAGCTTTGTATAGGGTGTTTAAAATAGTTACGAACACTATTATGCTTATGAAAGTGTTTGCATTCTTTTTACACACTCGGTATATAAGATGATTATATGAAATGTAAGAAAAAGTAAGGCTAATGGCAAAAGAGGAACTCACTATAAACATCTTTTCTATGGTCCAGTGAACAACGCTGGATTTCTTGAGTAAACTGTATTTTAACGTTGTATTTCCGTTCGTAAGTTTTACTTAATTCATATGTATACAAACTAATTTTAATTCTGCTCAGAGCGTTTATTTGTAAGTTTGGTAGATACGAACTTGATCTAGAACTTTTCTTGTTCATAATAATAGGAGTGGTTTTCCTAGCTAACATGTACTTGTTTTTTATCCTGATATGACTTCCGCTACAGAATATACTGTATTTACTTATGTGCTCAGCCTACGAGGAATACAAATTATCAGTACAAATAAATGAAAAATTATTTAAATTTTATTTCAATCTCATGCTATAATACATTCTAACGATACGAAAAAAATATGAACATTTAATCGGTAATGCATTTTATGGACTGAATAAGCATCTATGGTTTGTCAGTTTTACAAGTCAAAGATTATGTACTTCAACAAACACCTTCAATGAAATGGGATGGGACAAAGTAGCAGATAGGACCGTATTTTAGGCACAGCATAATCCCGAGTTTGGCTAAAGGGAACAGGAAGCTTTCAATCAGGATACCAAATAGCAAACGCGAAGTTGCATTTATCGCTCATGACCCAAACTTCTCCACTGAAGTCACTACATTAATGGTTCTTAAACTTTTTTTTTCTTTAGTCACGGAATCTGATAAAATCTATGAAACTCCCACGTTACCCAGAAATATTAACAGAAACACAACTTTGCATGCAATATGCAGTATGTATTTTATTTAATTTAAATTTGATTGAAATTCATTGCAAAGATATAAGTAATTTACAATTGCAAATAATCAATCACTATGACAGTGTTTCAGTAACTGATTTGTGAGAAACAAAAAACGATCGTCTAAAGTAATTCCAAGTAGTCTGATTAGTTTTTGTTAATTTTATCTAACCCTTCCGGACCATCCCATACTCGTCCATAGACCATACTCAATACAAAATAATTTACGCTGAATAGGATAACATACGAAGGCCTTGGACTGTTTTTCGTTCCTTCTGAAAAAAAAAAATCCGGTGGGCTTGGGATGTTTTTCAATTCAGGTCTTCAATTGCAATTATAAAGTAATAAAGTAATTGAGGACCACAGGAAAAGAACATGTTTTGTCCATTTTATTGATTTTACAGGAGAACGTTTTATTAAAAATCCACAATTAGCATTGCGTATACCTGAACATCAAATAAAGATTTGCTTGTAACAGACGGACTATGCATATTCTCTTCGTACAAGTAAGTTCGTTAAAGAGGCCCTTCAAAGAGCAAACAAATGGCCCTATTATCTCAATTTGGCAAAAAATGGACAAAGCATGTTCTTTCGCCGTGGTCTTCAGTTGTAAACTCACCTCAGTAAATTCCAATCTTCAGGAAAGACATGGAGATAAATATTTACACTGTTTTCCAATGAATTGAATTCCTTTCTTCACGTCAAACATTACCAACCACGTTTATACATTAAAAAATAATCAAATAGAAAGTTTTACATATTCATTCAATTAGTTAACTTATCTTCTTTTACAAAATGCCAATCGATTATATTCGACAAAATTTAATCATATTTTGCGGAAGATTTTGTCCTCCACCAGTGGCCAGCATTAAAATTTAAAAAAAAAGGAAGGCTCTCCTAACAGAGCGTGCATCGGGACGCGGAACAAAATACAAAAAATCCGAACGGTCCCGATTTTATCGGGATGTCCGGCACCCCTATTAGAAAACCTTGCACTAGATCATGAGAGTTCATTATAGTATCTTGAAAGTTAATCATACGTAGTTAAAGTTGGGAATGAGTGATCAAAGCTAGTAGTAATAACACGTGTAAAACATTAGTATACAGATCCTTTAAGATTCTGTTTTTAGAATGTATGCTCTGTACTTTTTCTCTACAAAATCAGCAGAGAGCATTCAAACTACAACTTTTATCTTTTTGTATGTACTGTACCAACAATGACTGACACAAAAGATCTGTATCGTGATAACACAATGAGAGGAAGTTTATGTTGAAAAAGAGCAATGTAGATGTAGGTATATAGGAAGTGTATTACGTAACTTACCGTACTACTATTAAAAAAAGCACAGAAATAGTACATACTAGTATTGTTCACACAATACGCAACGTGTTCGAATATTAGGTCTAGATCTACTGGTTACACTGTATTGATATGGTCTACTTGTGACAGTGAAGTAACCTACGTGTTTCTTCCCTCCTCTCTGCCATCTAATCACAAATTATCTGGTTTGACCTGGACTACTGTTTACGTTTTGACTTATAGTACTTGATATTCATTTTTGTTCAGAGAGTGTAGCCAAATCATGTTTTTTAATGTTTTAACCACGCTTTTCCTCATATGTAACCTTCATCTAACAAGCTCGAGGCTGTTTACCTTCTCCTATTTGTAATATGCTTCGTAACTGGGCATGAATCTAAAATTAACCAGACAAACGAATGCGCCCTATACAACTGAAGAGTGTTACAAAGTTCACTCTTTATTTAATGTCTTGTTTATTTTTGTCTGAGGTTTTAACTATCATTTGGCCTTCTCATGAATACATCATATGTACTTTTCTTAACTTCCTTGATAGGTCAGAAAGGAACATATAAGACTTGCACTAACACATGAATGAATTTTGAATTTTAGACAACTTTGGCTCAGCCCGAATGAATGATAACGGATGAATTGGTGGTATAAAGAAAGTGGGAGGAAACGGAAGACCTCCGAGACCGCCCCCCCCCCACACGATGTTTGTCCACCACAAAGCTCACATGGCACGAGCTGGGATCGAAAACACATTCTTGATTTCCTTTATTAACGTCGACATATTTAATTATTTAATCATCTTTAATCACTATGATCATGCGTACATACTTTTAAATAAACATAGTGATTGACATCGCAATATACATCCATTACTCATGTTAAATGCCTGAGTTTGAATTTTTATGGTCTTTTAGGCATATTTGGCTCAGGTCGGGACAGGGTGGGGAGAGCATGTTGGAAGGAGGTCGGTCAGGACCTAGCTTGTAGGTACCATCCCAGCATTGCCTGGCGTGGCTGAGGGAAAAGCTGCCTAAAAAATAAGGTTAACCGAACCCCGTGTTAAACCTACATCGTACAAAGGGCAGTTATTACTAATCATTCATGACATCACAGGTCAATATTATGCATAAACCTGTAAAATTTATGCGAAAAATTAGTTAACTCTTGAACTATTTATATCGACGTGAGCCAAAATGCTTAAAGGCTCATTCAACCATCTATGTTTTTAACGAAGTTTCCACCATAGGAAATGAAACGTTAAGCTTCTAAATGATTTTCAGTGTACTGGCCAGTACATAACACGCATTCGAATTAAAACTAAGAATGCCTATACTCTGAATTTTCTAGAACTGGTACCAGTAGAACCCGGATACCCGATTCCATGTTGTATTATTGCTACATTACAGAGAAACTGAATTACATACTTATATATGTAAATGTTGGTTTTAGAATTAACTATTTTTATATATAGTTAATTAATTCTTCGAGCTGGCTGGACTAAAAGTTATAAAAGAAACCGCTTTTGTACAGAGTGTCTACAAGAGTGTCCTCGCCTTCTGTATCTCCGAAACGAACATAAATGTGAGAAAATGCTTAATGGCATGTAAACTCTATTATTATTTGGCATAAACTCAACAATTTCGAAGAAATTAGAGCTTCTAAATAGTACAGTCTGTCGTCTTTATTTGAGGATTGTCTCGAAAACTAAGATTTGTTCACAAGAAGCGTTAGTAACGTGTGCAAGAAGTATTGGGAATTTATCACTTCTCTCTAAAGGAGAGGTTTAAGTTAAGTTTTCAGAATTTGTTTTAAACGCCTCCTGGACACATTTTGTTACAATACTACGTAAGCTTCGATCAATCATTTTTGTATCGAACTTCAATATAAGGTAACATTTGGTAATCTCATGACATTGATAATATCGTGATACATTTTACACCAGCCTCGACATTACCAAGTCTTGTCGAATTACAACTATTCAGTATTCAAGCAAAATACATGTAGAGTCACCTGGAAGCGGAAATTTTAATTCTATAACTCTTGGTAATTCCGTGGCATTGCAAAATCCAATGTATCACGAAATGAGCAAATATCACGAAGTTACCCTAACGAAAAATGACGTATTTACTATGTTCTTCGTAGTCGGTTAAAACAATAGCATGTCGCAGAGACGACCTGGGCTGTTCTCAAAGCTTTTACTGGTTTACTGTCCAGGCACTAAAAGTTATAATAGGTAATGTGTTCCTAACATTTCTTATGTGAGTTACCTTTAATTTCCAACTCTGTGTTAGAATAGGCACCGACATGTGAAACAGCAGAGAAAAGAAAGATGTGTAAATGAGAGCAATAAAGCACTTTTTTAATGGTAGGGTTAAGTTGTGAACTCTTCACATTCCAGTCTTGTACAACATGACCAACCAATTCGTTCTCGGTCACACTTCATTGATTCATCAATTAACTGGGAACTTTTATCCTTGATTCGGTCGTTAGTATCACCAGGGGTGTGTTTCGGTTTCATTTCTTGGCCTGGCCCACTGCTCCGAAGGGGTACATTTTTGGGGCAGTAAGTATAACGGGGACAGGATAATAATAATATTGTTTTGACCTACCCCGGCGAGGCCAGTACAGGGCCGAAATCCAACCCTGCACTCTTTAGCTTCCCCAGAAATTAAGCTCTGATTCTAACAGACATTCAAAATCACTTACATATATGAGTATCTTACTCTTCGTGTCTTGTTTTTCATATCTGCCAATGGACTAGACACTAAAAGCTCAATTATTTCCTGCTGAGAAAAAAGCTCAACAATGGATTAAATTTGGACTCCGCTCAGCAACAGACTTCACCCGAAGAGGCGATGTGACCGAAATTCAGAAAGAAGTTACAAAACTATGCCAATATGGTTATAATGATTTTCTATCAAACTAAATTTCTCGTAAGACAAGTATTTTTACACTTACGCGATTTCTTTCTAGCTGTACTGATAATATTTCTTTCCATTGCATATTGTTCCATATTCTTTTTATTATCACTTCGAGGACCACTCTGCTGGAAATACATTTGTGCAGGAGCATTTTGTTTCATCTTCTCGTGTAAAATTTGAAGTTACGACTGCCCTTTCGTTATATACAGGGTGTTGCAAAATAACACAAACAAAACTATTTCAGAGGATTCCTGACATGAAAATTAAAATAATGATAAATGCTTCATTTCAGCGAAATAGACTTCCAAAAGCGTGGGAAAATAAGCTCTAGAGCTTGATATTTCCAATACCACTAACAGAAGAATTAAGGCGCCATTGTACCCTAAAATACTTCAAACCTACGGTTGCTATATTTCAAAAGTGAAAATCCGGGACGCTACCAATTTACGAAACTCTTTGAAATGTGCAAAATAAAAAAAGTTAAACCCTTTAATTTACTTCCTTGTGTTAAAAACTATGTCAATTTTATGTCCAACATTCGACTGCACCTAAGTAATCTCAGTGACAGTGCTACTACTTTTTAACTTCTTAAAATATTCTCTGGTCGAAGTAGCAACAAAAGCATGTGCCCATCGTTGCATAAAAGGAAGGAAAAGATAAAAAAAAAACTTTAATTAATAATACAAAAAAAAATCCACCTTATAAGTTTTTATTTTATGTAAATTTTTAAAAAATTCCCTTTGTTATCTTGCTGATTTTATTAAACAAAGTGTACTCTTTCTTAGGGTTGTTAAGATCAGAGGAAAATTACCAAGAAATTCAATCGGTGGTTCAAATATCTCTGAAACTGAAGGCAGATGAGAATAAAGGGTAATACCGACAGCAATAACCATTGAGCAACAAAACGTTTTGTCGCTGGCCCGATGAAATAGATGTTTCATTCTATTTAAATTAGTTGAATCATGAACTTGAATTAAACGTTTGTTCTCTGTATTCATTTGTTTTAAATTAAATACTCATAAATGAAAGTGAATATAATCGTGTGAATAGAAAGGAAACGATAATTTTTCATTTCCTCTATTCTTCGGTGCAAACCGGGATATTTGTACGTACCGAGAACTATTTTCGGGAGACTGGGACGCAGATCTCGATTCCGGTACGGTTCCGGATTTCCGGCACGAATAGGAAACCCTATTTAAATATGTTCTATTTAAAAATTTACATATTTCAAAATTGTGCAATGGTTGGACAGGGGATTTTCCTAAGGAAGTGGGAGATACCCAGATATTCCCTAAATAACCGATCAGAAATGTAGCTAAGATAGCTATGAGACAGGGATGGAAGGTAGACCCTAAAATAATAATAAAAAAAAAATGAATCTTCTGCTTTATTGGGGGAATCCCTGTGCATCCACTGCACAATTTTGCAAAGCGCAGGTCTGAAGTCTTTGACGATATCACGCCGCGTACGCTCTATTATTAATGATATTGGAAATACGAAGCTCTACAGCTAATTTCCATATGCTTTCGGTAGACCAGAGCTCTTAACGCGCGTAAATTTCCACCTCGATTACTAGGACTTTTTCTTAAATTATTTTTTTTATGGACTATTATCCTTGCAAGTTTGTTAGTGTTATTTTGTAACAACCTGTATTTAGAAACTTCATTTATATGAATTGTTTTAATCAAATTTGAAAGCTCGTGACATGCATATTCAAATTTCTTCTCTCAATACTCTACTAGGATAACGGAAGGAGAAGTGGTTGATTTTCTTTTAGGCTTCAGTAACAAGGGCTGTGAAGCCTTATAGAATCGCTATCTCTGTGAGTGAATTGTTATTAACGTCTTAAACGAGCTAGTGAGCTTCTTAGGACAGGACCTACGCTTTTCGGTAAAGTGTACACCGAAAGTCTACTGCGTTCAATGGACCCAGGCGGGATTTGAGGCCGTGACCAAGAAAAGCGAGTGCTCTAACCTCTCGCTCGACCACCCCGAAGTTTCGTTTTGCGCGTCTGTCTGTCGATTACTTTCAACTAGGAACTACTAGGCCTAGAAAGGTGGCTGAGGTGTCGTTGGAAAGGGCTTGCCGAGGCGAGTTCAAGGCCATATTATTAATCCAGATCGCAGGGGAGGGTTCCAAGCTTCGGGGGCCACCTTTTAATCCAGGAACTATTAGGACTATGAAGGTATCTCAGGTGTAATTGGAAAGGACTTGGGGAGACTCGTACAGAGCCGTATTTTTCATCCAGATCACAGGAGCAGGTCCCGCTGAGAATGTTCGTTCAGCCGTTTCCCTATCCTGACGCCGCTCAGCCTGTGTCGAAGATAGAGACAACACCAAATGTTCACTATTGTTGTCGGAAACGAACAACAAAATGAGGGTTTATTAGTATTGTATTTAGGGACATACTTAGCGGCGCTTCGTTCTTGTGAAAAACTTTTTAAGACCAATAAATGATTTTGAATGAACTTATAGTGGTGGAATGTGAAAGGAATACGAAGGAGGTGGGGGGGAATGTGCCTTCTTTTTCATTTGATATTCATCCCTCCTACCCTAAACTGCCTTTGGCAATGGGAGAAGCACTGTATTATGACACAGACTGGGTTGTGTTTTTCGGGAGAAAATTCAGCTTGGTTTGTTCATACAACTTCCTTTCTTTCCCTTCATTATTTCCAGTCTTGGGAAAGGCTCTTCAACTTCTGCAATCACCAACCTTACGCGGTCATAAAATTATTTATGTACACCGCAGTTGTGGCCGTGCTAGCAGCATTTTGTCCTGTTATCTCTCTCTTTCTCTCACAATCTTATCACTCACATCTTCTCTTTTTCCTGGTTTAGAGGGATAAATTTGAAGGGCGACGATTGACAACGTATTGCAAAATTAATCACTTCCATGGAGAGGCCGGGAGACGGCAAAAGAAGTTAGTGAACGTCGAAGGAACCTCCGAAGTCCGAATTTTCATTTGCTTTCAGCGAGTTTATGATAATAAAAGTAGGGAAAGTGAAGAAATTTTACAGAGGGCTTTTTGTTTTGTAACGGGATTACAGATGTTGGCTGTTTGACCAGGGTGCAAAATTCTTCCAGCTTCTGCGAGATTGAATGCACGAGTGGTTCCAACCATCGTTCCTAAACACTGTACTGAAAAGTATAATAAACTTTCCATTCCATTATGAATGTTAAATTTTCAAATTTATTTTGAATCGTCACTCACTGAGCATATACCGGTAAGTGGAATGTTATGGATCATTCGTGTAATAAATTCATTTTTAGAACAAGTATGAAAACACTATTTGAAATTTTACATCCCCAAAAGGGAGGTGTTTGCAATAATGCATCAGGGGTGTTGGGGTGTTAGGGCCTTAGGGGTGTGTGGATAAATCACTGGCTTAAATTGCATGTGGAAGATGATAATAGGACAAGGTTTCTTGCAAGAGGGATCGAAAATTCTAGTTACACCACTCGTAATAGCATACGGAACATAGTTTGAAACAGGAACGGACTGGTAAACAAAGGGCCCGGGAAACGAAAAAGCTCTAGTGCTAGTGGGTGTTGTGGAACGTGGGTTCCAAATACACCTTTGAAAGGCCTTCAATACTGTTCATGATAGTGGGCCCCCACAGACTTGTAAGGGCCTTTAGAATACTGATCAGGGGCCTGTTTCACGAAAGTACTTGTCAATTTTTCACTCTTCGGCTTCCATTTCCAGAGGACTGTCACAAGACCGCCAACCTTTCACCACAATATTTATGTGTACTATCGTTTGGTTGCCTAGTTCTGGGAGTCAAAAGTTTACTAACAATTGAATATTGCCTAGTATAATCACACTCCTTGCACAAAATTATAAAGAGTGAAAAGTTGGCAAGTACTTTCGCGAAACAGGCCCCAGGTCTCAATATACAAAGTCTTAATAACGTAAATATGGCGTCTTAAAAGAGTATGAATGTATTAAAGCCTTGTGCATTTATCATTAAACATTACAGGCCCCTTCTAGCGATTTGTAAGGGCCCTACAGACACAGTAGGACTGCTGAGATTATAACACTAACACTACCTTCATGTATAAGTCTTGTGTGTGAAAATTGCTGATTTCAGACTCCCGACATGACCCTAACGCCACAAGTAGTAGCAAACGTGGAGTAAATTATATTCTTTATTGAGTAACATTACGCTTCCAAGACAAAAGGACCGACACGGGTGAGGGGGGCACCTGGGAATTTCCGTGTTTCTGGCCGGGTCTGGTTTCAAATTTCCTGGAGCCTACAAAAGTACCTTCGGAGCTGTACAACTGTTCTACGGAGAGGTTTCTCTGAAAGAAACCCTGTGCAAACACAAAGCTAGCGGACATGGCAATGCATGTGAGAATTTTGGCACTGTCAGAGACTAGCCTACATATTAATAACTTACTGTAACATTGAGATAATGCATTATTTAAATTTTAGTTTGACCGATTCTATAAAGTAATTTTTGTTTATCCACAGAACAAAACTGGGGTTTAACAGACTACGGCGGAATTTAGCCTGGCCCGGCCAGGACTCTGAAAACTTTTAGCCTGGCCACCCCTGAGTATGCTAAGGACAGATGACGTCATAATTATTGTTACCATATTATAATGGAAATCTCTGAACTCACCATATCGATTTTATTTATTTGTGTGACACATAAATTATAGGTAAGTCAGATATATAATATATAGATGGATAAATAATATATTGCATTCTTCATATATAGACGAAAACAGCTAAAGATATAATGTAATATCATAATTAACGTCATGGCTATATAATATATAATATATAAATATGTCACGCTTGAAGAAATTCTGCACTGAAATGGCTACTTGCTTAAATTTTTGTCTTGAGGTGTGGGTTATACATATCATGTAAATGAGATTAAAAATGCCAACTGAAAAGCTATTGTCTTGGTTGATAATAATAATAATAATAATAATGAATGTTTATTTACGTGCTACGAACAGCACTATTGCCCATATAACACGGATAAATATACATTCGTTTTATAGTTTTCTTTCTACATTAAAGACAGTTTAACATACAAAATGAAACAGTTGAGGATACACAAGATGCAACAAAAATGAGCACATGTAGGTTAGCGTACTGAGTAATCAAATTATTAAAACTCTGGGAATAGCATTCCTCTGTACGATACCAGTTGTGTACACAGACTTAGTTTCTGATTTACTTAGCTACATCTGATTAATTTTCTTATTTACATAAATTAGACTCAACATTTGTGTTGATTATATGCACAGTTAATTCCAACTATATAGATGTTTAAAGTACAATGCATAGTGCGAAACATAAGAGTATAAGATTAACCATAATACAATTATTGCATTTGAAACTAAACAAAAGACCTAGCAGTCACAAAATATATTGTAGCTACCTATCATTCTCTGCAATATTCCATTATAGGCATTTAGCATACCTAAAGCTTTGTATCTTCTGAAGTAATGTGTGGGTGCATTGATAGTTGTTTTCTAGTAAATTCATGCAATGAATTTTATTCTGCAGTAGTTCTTTTAAGAATTGGTTGTCTCTGATCCTACGTCTTAAATATAAAGGCTCAATTTTAAAATATTCACACCAATATTCATAACTGTGAGAATAATATGATGACCTTGATTTAAAGCATAACATTCTAAAAAGCACCTTTGTACCGATTCAACTCTGTCAGACGCCGTTTTTGAACTTGAGACCAAATTGATCCTGCATATTCAAGATTGGGTCTTATAAGAACCTTGTATAGTGTCAAATATGTTTGTTTTCTTGTTAAATCACCCCATTGATAGAACAAAAAACCAATAAATTTCCTGGCTTCATTTATAATACCTTTGATATGATCATCAAATTTAACTCCAAGGTCCTTGACTGTATTCTCTCTGCTAATTTTATTATTCATGATTGAGTAGTTACTCACCAGGTAATTTGTTTTGAGAGTGTAACTTATTTGGCACGTTTTCTTAATGTTTATTCTGATTTTATTTTTCCAGACACCAATTTTCGACTTTACAAATATCTTTCTGCATGTTCATCATGGCATTATTGTCACTGATGCGCCCTAATAATTTCAGATCGTCTGCGTAGAGCAGTGGGGTTGTATATGATACCCTTGTACATAAATATTTTATATAAATATTGAACAAAAGCGGTCCAAGAGGTGACCCCTGGGGAATGCCATTAAGAATGGTGGCCTCAGAGGATAAAGATCCGTTGAACTTAACTTGAAATGATCTTAGGTAATTTGAAAATCATTTTATGTAGTTAGGAGCTAGACCAATACTATTTAATTTCTGTAAAAGCAATGAATGATTGACCGAATCAAAAGCTTTTGAAAGGTCAAAATATATCATATCACACTTTTTTTGTTTTTTCTTGCAGACCGATTCTTGTATTAAATGGGTAACTTGACATAGGTTCGTTAAGGTAGATTTAGCAGGAAGGAAGCCGTGTTGGTTTTCATGGAATATGGATTTTAAGTTAAACTGGAGATGTTCAGCTATTATGAACTCAAGATTTCTGGCCAAACCACTAAGGATGGAAATAGGCCTGTAATTTTCCAATTCTAACTTGAATTTTTCACATTTTAGTGATCTGAACTTCGCATTTTTTGTATATAATCATTTTTTTCATTGGGTGTTACATTTTCATCAAGTCTTGTAATGAATAACACCTTTGGTTTTTCCTGTTGAACGTTTACCTTTAGCTTATTTGTAACTTTTGTACCCTTTTCCAATGTTAATTTCGGAAGACATCATCCTATTTGAACCATACGAGAGCCTCTGTTGTTTTTTTCTTCATTAATCAGAATCCAATCTTCTTTCTCATGTTCGTCAGCAGACAGGTCCGCGTGCACCCTTGTATCGCTGAGAAACATTGAGATTACACTACTGTCATCACCCTTGTAACCACTGGAGGAGGAGTTACTCTGGTTATCCGACTTTGTACCGTTACCTTTGGCCATACCACCTAATGTATGTTGTTCACTTGTCTTATCACATACCCTTGTACTACCGGTATTATCAATGTTGTGAGAAACAGTTTTGGAAATCCGTTGCATATCATATAGAGACACATTAGAGTTCGGCTTTCCATTTGGACTCGTGTGTAGCATGTTTGAATTTGCACTCGATACGGAATTGTGGTCAACACTAGCTCCGTGTGGTTCCGGGAAGCTGTTGTTGCGAAACAGTCTCTTGCACCCTTGTAGTGGGTGACAATTTGATGCATCACTGAGAACATTAGCATAAGTTTTAATAAATATTGCAGAAGGTCCACTAGTTTGTTGGTTTCTTGCTTTAATGCAACTTCATTCAATCTATTTTCTTGGGTGTGATTCGATCTACTTAAATCACTGGTTCCTAGTTGCGAATTTTCTAAGTTTTCATTATTTCCTCGTACCTTTTCACTAGACAAGGAGGGAGTCGATTTATGGTTATCGGTTCCCTTTGTATCAGGATTTCTAGAGGCGCCAGGAGTTACCGATGGATTGTCGTCTATGTTCCGCTGACATGTTTGACACTTGTAACTAGTAACACCACTCTCCGTGTATGATTCAAATTCTACCTTACCAATTTTAAGTCAGCGTTTCACATGAAATCTGGTATTGCATAAGGAACAAGCCAAAATTGATTTTTTTACCATAACATAGGCAGGAACAAATGCCACATACATCCTTTGCAGGCGCCATATTGATTAATAATAATAATAATAATAATAATAATAATAATAATAATAATAATAATAATAATAATAATGTTGCTATGACGTAATCAGTATCAGGTAATAACATTGGAGAAAATACTAGATGAAAACCAATGTATTAGTTGCCCTGAGCTAAGTCCCCTAAAGCTCACCGAAAAAAAAATCAATGTGCTAATTTTAAGATTGTTCAGATTGTAATATTTACCATGTAAGATGAACGTACAAGTACGAAAAGTCAGTTTTGGAATATATTCCTACTTATGATGTATTCCTGTTACGAAAATAAATCATATATTTTCTTGTAAAATTACATTTTACAGATTGTCCTGTTGGCAGATGTCCTGGGAAGTTATCGCCTACACGTCATAGAAGATATATTTTTTTTTAAATATCGTATATCACTTTAATTTGTGGAAGTAACAAGATCGAAGATGTAATAAGGCGAGAAGAGAAAGGTTCCCTAATAATTAATTAATTAATTAATTTTAATACTATTGTTGTTAAATACATCCAGTGTAAAATAGCCGAAATTGGGTGTATCTGGAGATTATTGTATGAATAATATTGACGGCGATAGCTTCTCAGGAATTCTGTCAACAGGACAATCTTCAAAATATAACTTTCTATCATAATGTGATTTTTTTACAGTTTTCATCTGAAGGAATAGTACCGTTGGCACTTTCTCTTTACATGAGAGGACATGTTAGGGCATGCTTGGTGACAAAAAGGTTTTTTGTGAAGCCATTTTGCTCTAAGAGTTTGCAGTTGACCTTACAAGAGAGACTCACAATATTGGAGTCTATTTTCTTACTTTTATTAATTAATTTATTTATTGTATAGTAAAAGGATTTATCAGGTTCTGCTATTAAAATATTATAAAAATTGAATATATGCAGTTAATAAGAATTTTATATTGCATTCTAAGCGACTAAAAGTGAATGTACATTCTGACCTACGTATGTAGATTGTCTTCAGAAGTGTTTCCAAAACGATCACGACTCTACTCTATTGGCAAGCACTTTACGTAGTTTTTTTTTCTTTTAAAGAATAGAACTTCAGGTGCTTCACAGTTAATTGAAGATACCTCCCTCCACTTTTATCGTGTTAATTTCCTGTACGATTTCCATGGGCTTCACAACTTCACTTTGGTACAGTATCTCCGAAACAGCAAAAATTCTAGGAATGTCCAACAGAGAACAAATTCTGGCGTCTTCCAATTTACGAAACATTTTGTAACAAATTGTTTCTGCCTGCCGCTCTTTATAATTATTCAGACAAGAAGAATACTAGAACGAAATTCTAATCCGAAACTTTTTAATTCGTGCAATGGCTACTGTTTTGGATCACTGGACAACGATTTTACATATCAAAAACAATTTTCGCGATCATATAGCATTTTTTCAGCAAGGGTTTATGAATGATTTTCTTGCTCAACAAATGTAAAGCTCCACTGGAAAGTACAAAGTTAGCAATAATATGGTGAATCTGAGGATCTAATTTTACTGATGGAATTAAAAAAGAAAATACTTCATACCGTAGATGAATTGAAATTGTATATTTCCATATAATAATCATATAGGATATTACTTTTGTATCAAGTTTCATATTACTACCATAACTTCTACTTTGACTGAAAATGGTGACAGGAGTACCATAGTGTGTTTTAAGTTTCCTTTCTAGTTGGAATTGAGGTCCATTTTGACTTCGAAACGTTCTGTAAGTGTTATTGCAACTAGGAATTTCAAAATGTGTTTCAATTTGGTGTAATCTACAATCCTTTCATGACAGGTTTTCATTAGACCATATACGTATTAAGTAATAACAAAGAGATGTTCAACTATTCCGTAAGCTAAAATAAGCAGATACATGACCACCTCCTCTTGTGTTTACGTAAAACGTGTCAAATTTCTGATCGTTATTTCGTAGTAAAAAAAAATCTTTAAATCTACCCTAATATGATTTTAAGCGACTCTTACGTAGGCATTGCTACAAGTGTCACTGCTCTGATTTCCCCTTTCCCATTGACACATAAAATAAGCACAGCTTGAACCCACTGTCCTTGAATTCTTACGTAATATTTGAACGACTCTCAAGTATTGTACTATAGCTACACTAACCTTTTCGTAAAGAATTTACTGAACACTCGTCATTAAAAATCAAGAATTATTTTACCATTTGTGTCGTATCTTAAGCCGTCATTAATAAAATTCAAATTAAACCACCAAAAAACCTTGACCCACTAAAACAACTACTAATGTAACATCCTTACAGTTTATGTTTTGTAACCATTTAGTTGAATGATTCTTAATTATAGTCGTTAGCTGTTATAGAAGTTCTCAAGACGTAAATTGTATAGTACTGTTTCTCATGTATTACATAAATATAATTTTAGAATTGTAATTAACAGTGTTTTTTTTCACAGCTCTTCATATTCTTGCCGTAGTCCCTTCAGTGGCGCTTGCCTTTATTCTTTAGGACATATCCACAAGTAGAAATGTTTCTAGAGTTCTTTTAACTGGAAGACTCAACATAATTAATTGTTTTAACATTGATAGAAAATTTATTGGGTATGGGGTATGGCATTTATTAGGTATGGTATTTTTCTTATTTATTTATTAATTTCATCGACACAACAGGCCTTAATGCCTATTTATAGCGTCTACAATAATTGTTACATTGTTATATTTAATTAATTAATTATTAATTATGAATAGATTTTAAGTTATTTGTTTCTCTACTACGAACATGCCTCGAATTTCTTTTCACTATTACAATCAAAGCTTATTATGAAAAGAGTATACTACTGTGCGTGGCTTCACGTATTATTGCCAGAGTTCAGGATTAAATTATATTAAATCAGTGAGGGACACTTTTTTTTAGTTTCATTTCAGTTTCATGAGGCAAACACTAAACTATATAACCTAGATTTGAGAAATGCCATTCACAGTAGTTGAAGTGTTCTTATTAGATGAGCTATGGTTCGAATTTTGTATAATTAACTTTCGTTATGCAGTTCAGGAATACTGATATAAACTCTAAGCCTCAATACACGGTGATCGTTAACTGATCTTATCTATTATACGATCCTACTGGGTCAAAGGGTAGAGCCATTCAAGCACCATTAACGAAACATTTACAATATTATTTCCCTGTATGTTCCTATTGTGTGTTAAAAATATCTCCCTGTATATTAAAAAAGAAGTTTTGTGTAAGTCTACCAATACGTACTCTTAACACATTATTATTTACACTTTAAAGGGTCAGAAACGAAAGTATTGATCATGAGGGAGCTTTTAATACTGGGAAAAGTTTGACAAAATGGAGATTTAGGATAAAATGAGACGATTTCATGTTCGGAGTGAACTGATAATGAAATCTGTCGGAAAAGTGGCTAACTTCCTTCTTCTCTAAAACGGGATATTATTTTTCCAGTTGGAGTCCGTTCAATGTGTGCAATGCATTGATACATAAAATTTGTTTAGAAGTCTAGCAATAATTATAGTCAGTTAGCATTTTGTGACTACCGTTTCAGCTAAAATATGTCTTACTCTTATGTCATTCTTAAACGAGAAAGGAAAGTACTACCACAAAATATCATAAAATACCTGTAATATGACTAATGAAAAAGTTTGATTAACAGGTGACCATATGCTATCTTGAATTCTTCAAGATGTCGTGGTGGACAAAACAGGATTGGCCTTGAGTATAACAAATGAGAATGAAAAGAAATGTACGCTGTTACATTTTTTTAGACATAGGCTATCCTTGGAAGAATCTAGACAACTATTATAGCTACTTGGAAGTTTCCAGTAACTTGGTTAATAATAACCAGCCTAGCTTTTTCCTAGCCTTGCAGTTTTCAGGAAAAGATATAAATAGAATCCTAAAGCAAGATTTGAACAGGTGTTGTTCGTTAGAAGTTCAGTGTCTTACTGACTGAATTAAACTGCCAGTAATTAGAAAGCACTAGATGAAAACACTATAGAGTGTCAGAAATACATTGGCCCAAACCCGAAAACAAAGTTACTCAAACGACTTACGCCATATGTTTTGATCACTTTTTCCATTTGTCAATTAGGGATTGCAATCCCCATTCACTTAGAATATTTTCCATTTCTGCTCACATACGTGATCAAAATGGCGCACTAAGCACTTGATTAGAATTACGTATTTCGTTACGAATAAGAAACCGTTTCTCTTTCTGCGCATTTGCGAACATGACACTGGAACTAAAAACTCAGAACTTCCAGTACCACAAAAGGAATCTCTTAGTGTTTCTCCAGGATTACTGCAAATATTACCTGAAACGTTACTGGATGGATATATCAAGTTTTCTAAAATTTGTAGCAGTGAAGGAGTTCAGAGGATAAAACTGATGAAGGTGCAATGAATCTGTTTGTGAAATGTAAAAATACTTAATTGGTGACTTAATATAGATACTTTAAAATTATATCTGCCTGAAACAGTGAGATATCAACATTTTTGTAGAATTGCCTTGTTTCAGGTAAATGTGAAATATCCCACTAGAATAGCCCACTCCAGTAAAACATTACTTGATCATGTACTGGTAACCAATTTATGTAAACGAGTGGTGGTAAATAATATTTCCGTTGATATTAGTGATCATAATATTTTGCTGTGTAATGTAAGCGATCAACGATTAGCCTCTTATGATAAACCATGTCCTAGCTTGATAAATTATAAAATAAGTTATCACGTTCTCAATAATTACTTTAGGAATACAAATTTTATTTTGAATAAGAACTGTATCGACGAACAATATAAGCATTTAATTAATTATTTTAAGCAAGGTATTTGTGTTGCAAGTTCCAAAGCAAAAAGGATCCAAGATACAACAGTAAAGGGTATAAATGAAAATCTCCGTGGATAAATTATGAATTATTAGAACTATTAAAGAAAAGAAATAAGTATTTATCTTTATTAAAGAGATTTCCAAATAACGATAATATACGTGGAGAGCATAGCAGACTTAGAAATTCAGTGACAAAACTTAGAAGGAATCAAAAGAATGATTATTATAACAAAAAAATTAGTGAATCCTTAATTGACAGTAGGAGATTTTGGGCAGTCGTTGAAGAGTTACTGACAAACAAGAAATCTGAAAATAATGTACCAAATATACAACTTCAAGTAGATGGTATTAAGATATTAAATAATCTTTTTGTAAAAATTGGTAAAGAATTAGCCAACAAAATACCCAAAATTTCAAATCATAAGCAGATTATCCACATACCTTCTAATTTTAGTTTCTATTTTATTCCTGTTGGTCCAGCAGAAGTTATTTACATCATTAATACATTGAATAATAATAAGAATAAAACACGAGATGGATTACACAACGAATTTTTAATTCAATGCAAATATACCATTAGTAACACCTTATCCGAGTTAGTTAATTTCTCTTTTAGTTCAGTAGCTTTCCCGGACAAGACAAAATTGATAATAAGGTAATACCAGCGTATAAGGGTGAAAATAACTTAGATCTTAATAATTATAGACCGACCAATCTTGATACTGAGTTGTATATCTAAAGTAATTGAAAAGTGTGCCTATGATAGAATGATAAAATATCTTGACTCTATAAATTTCTTTATCAATATCAATATCGATTTAGAAGAAAATCTAGTGCATTAAATGCTGTAACTGATGTTGTGCTTGAGATACAAGAAACCTCGGACAATAATAAATTAGTAGCAGGGCTATTTATATATTTAAAAAACCTTTTGATACATTAATAAAGCTTGCTCTGTTTGAAGTAATAAAAATGAATGAAGTGCATCGATATAGGACCAGACAAATAGAGCAAATTAGCATTGATAACATTAAAACTTCTGCTTATGGTGCAAATTGTGTTAAATATAATTTATGTCAAAATTATAATTTGCCTAAACACACAAGGACCATAAAATCTATTCCCAAATCTAAAAATGAAGTTAAAAAAATACTTTTGGAAACTTTTTACGGATATATAAATTCTTTTGTTAAAATATTACTGAGAACTTTTATAAATACAGAAAAAGCCTTATTAACTTCTTTTCAAATTATTGCTTTGCAATTACTTCTAGAACAGTGTTACCATCTAGAGTATGCCCCTTAGTGTGAGCCTATACGCTCGTTGGGGCCCATCTTATATTTTATTACTAATTATGTAATGGTTGCCTGTAATTTTATCAATTTTCTTTTATCAATAAATCAATATTCTCTAAATTGACCAGCCAAGAAGGATGGATTCTATGGACACATACTGTGTAGCAGAGTTGAGAAAAAATTAATGTTTTTTTGTAAGTATGCATAAAAAGTTGCCCGAACTACAATGAGGATTATAACTTGTGGATTTTAAAACTACTTTTAGCTAAGCTAATTAAGGTTATTTACTTTAGTAAAGTATTATATTCCAATATACCTCCCTCAATAATAATAATAATGTTCTAAATTAAAAAACGAGACTGTTAGCTCTATACTTTTTTCCATTTTAAGCGTACTTTATTTTCTTTAAAAAAGACATACTTGTAGTATTTTTTTATTGCCGTTCCCGAATAAAGTTACAATATTCTAAACTCTAAAAGTAAATTATTAAAAAATAATATTTTAATACGCGTCTGGAGCCTTTAATAACGATTAAGCTTTAATCTTGAATTTTTTATTACATCTCTCCTCCTGTCCGGAATAGCAAATTTAAATATAATATTTGTATTTTTATAACTGTTCCTATAACTTCTGAACATTTAGTCATTCATTCATGCAAGTAAATCACGCTTTGATTTCAAGTTGTTTGCTTACAAGGCCAAGATAAATTTTTATGTTGCTGTCCGTAATTTACTATACCGTTTCGACAAACTGGGTAGAAAGCACCTCTTTTAGAAAAGTGAGTTTCTCAGAAAGCATTTTCGAAAATGAAAATTTGAAATACAGCATATGATAGGAAAATGTTTTACAAGTGCTCTAAAGTAAGAACTTTCACTCCAGGTTTCTCTTTTCTTTTCTTTCTTTTATTTTGTTGTAATTTGCAAGTAACCACTAGCCTCCCTGATTTGTCCATCTTTCTCGTAATATATAATTATTTACCATTACTATTATTATTAGTAGTAGTACTAGTAGTAGTACTAATGGTAACAGTAATAATATAAGAATTCTGCCAGTAGCTACACACCCATCAGAATATGTTTACTCTCCTCCATTTGTCCTAGTCTTGATTATTCTTTTCAGGTGAGTTACATTCGGCTTCTTCCTAAATGTCCTAACCAGTTTCATTTACTTTTCCTCATCTCACCGACTGTCTCTCGTATATCCGCATTATATAACATTTTGCACTGATTTAATATATTCTCCTCGTACTCCACAGTTCGAATGTTTAAAGTCTTCTTTCTATGCTCCACAGATTCAACGTTTCTGCTCCATACAGGGTAACAACACCGCGCACAAAACATTCACTCAAGCCCTTTTCTTAATTCTTTGCTATTGGACCACAGTAAACTATTAATTCTTCGTGAATACATCTTTGGATATTGCTATTATCATTTATTATTTTTTCTTATACTTCATATCCTTTCTTATTACGTATACATTGCAAATACATGGATCTGGGTGCATGTTTAATATTTACGGCCTTACGACATCTCAGGCTCAGGCCGGGGTAGGGGGGAAAGACGATATTTTGAAAGCTAAATGACCACGGTCTATCTTTGAGGTACCAGCCCGGCCTTTGCCTGTGTCTACGCATATGCTTTACCCTTTCCTCTAACTTTGACAGCGTGGATTTTGATAGCTCTCTACTGCAGAAAAGTAGACACACCGGGAAATTTAAATGTATCAAGGTATAACTTATGATAAATTTATATGTACTGTTTTTCTATGAATCTAGAAATATTTATCAATAGCATATGAGTACGTTCATCTAGTGTAAAATACAGAAAAAGATAGTTTTGGGGGACGAAAAATTACAGATTGATTTAGTAAGTCACTTACAAAAAAAATCTTTGGTTATACAGAAAATTTCTTGGCACAAAAAGCACACAAAAACTTCACCAAAAATGAAGTTTATATGAATGCATGTGAACGTTATATGAACGTACTAAAAATATGAGTTTTTGTGTGCTTAGTGTATCTTTTATTGTCTTCTTACGCATAGTGCATGTGTACACATTAAGTTCGTATTTTCCGCAGTTCACATTATCTAGGGTTCGTTTTCAGATCACGTTTAGTATATTTGCTACTATTGAATGAACTTCTTGTGTATAAATTGTGTACCAGTACCCCAGAAGTTCATATGTTATACACTAAAAATGTGACGTAGTTCATATTAATTTCACGAGAAGTTCCTATATTATGCACTAAAAACATAGTAAAACATGTTGTGAACGATTTTCGGGACATATTGTGCACTTTGTGTAGTTTGATTGTCATTGTACTTCTGTTAAGTTACAAAAAAGAAATATTCATTTATAAACAGCCAACCTTCCCGAAAAGTTTACTTAAATTACGAAAATCGAAGAAAGTAGCGTTTTCTTTTTTCTTCTAAGGTATATTCCTTGAAGACAGATCCTGGTGCTACTGAACCACCAGCACGTCTTGGTCATACTGGGTTGCTTACCTACCAGGATACTTTAAACATGTTTGTCCATTCTAAATTTCAGTAATTTTAAACTGTGTACCAAAAACTTCCCGCCTACCAGGTGCGAAGTGATACTTGGCACATAGGAATATCACGGTTAAAGAAAAAAGAAACCTATTGGCAGAAACGAAACTGCAAATCTTTTTACGCACAGCGCGATGTCGTCAGCAACTAAGCCATTGACTAAATTCGGGATTGGAGTTACGCAATCGATTTGAGATTTCCCAAGCCTATATTATGAGGATAATAAATCGAAATTAGTCAGTGCTTTTTATTTTACCTGAAAGTAGCAACATAGCCTCTATAATGTCATCAACAACGCTAACATTATAGAAGGTCTTCTCACAACACTTGTTCCACCTCTCCCAGGTTGATTAGTTATTTGCCACCGTATTCAGGAAATTAATTGCAATTTTGTATCAGGTGTAGTGTGTTTCACGTCAACAGTCTCAATAGTGAACAGAGACGTTAGTGTCAAATGCACTGAAAATCAAAGTACCCTTAAAATGCACAATATATCCCGAAAAAAGTTCACAATATGTTCCAGTTTTACCACGTTTTCAGTGCATAAAATATGAACTTTTCGTGAAATTAATATGAACTACACCATATTTTTAATGCAGAACACGTGAACTTCTGGTATGCTGATGCACAAATAGTTCACTTAATAGTGACAAACGACACATATGCCATTGTAATCTTATAGCACATATGCCATTTCTGATATACCCGATTCAAATGACTTGCTGGGAAAAATTTATTCGATTATGTGGAATAATATGTTTTCTGCATATAGGTTACTTGCCAACTTAAGTTAAATGAAAAAAGTGATCTGCGGCACCTTCACTAGATGTCAAGATACGAGTCGAATTATTTTTTCTACAAGCCAACGAAAGTAAAACTTAGCATCCGAAGTGAATCATTTTCGAGTGAAATCGACTACAGAAATCTGAAAACTTCTATCTTGAAGTCACAGTACCAGGCACGTATTCAGAATTTGGTTTTGGGACGAGCCCAAGGGCTTCCGGGGAGGG
Source organism: Lepisma saccharinum (assembly GCA_022664845.1). Lineage (NCBI taxonomy): Eukaryota > Metazoa > Arthropoda > Insecta > Zygentoma > Lepismatidae > Lepisma > Lepisma saccharinum. The sequence goes on along the minus strand of JAGDQP010001166.1, from coordinate 34,931 downwards.
GAAGGGGTCCAAGGTGTGTCTAGGCATGAAATATATTAAATATGTATAATTACGCCAGAAATTATACTATTTTTCCATAAAACTATGAGCTTTATGGGAGTCCGAACTTCCTGGGCCCATCCCCTAAATACGTCCCTGCATAGTGCGTGCAGAATTCTCATAATTTATAACATAACAAATTGACACTTAAAATAGAGAATAAGTTATTTTTTGCAGATTGGGAATGTTCAGAGAACGCGAAAAAAGTGTTTATTTTGAAAATGACAACCGACTTTGACATCAGTGGAGACAGGTCACGATAACTTTTGAATACTCGAGTAAAACACTCAACAGTGACGAGTTGGAAAGTGTGAAGTCGAAGAGTATTTTCCAGCAGGAGATGGAAGATAAAGAACTGGAAGATAATAATGAAATATAGTTACTATTATTGTAAATAATTGAACTAAAAAAAATATAATCGCATAATTAGTCATCGTTCAACTGAACAGAGCGCACCATGCACGTCCCTGAAAACATCTGTCATCCATCCTTTCTCATAAACCGCTGACGTAATATATCAAAATAATTTTACAGGAATATTATTAATATGCCATTCTCGTATATTATAATAGCAAGGTATTCTTATGAATTACAAGCCTGTGACCGTGTCATCTTAACAATCATGAGCTTCTTGTGTGTCTTTCTTTCGGACTCAGATACATGCAACTCATTATAAATACCATCAAAGAAAGAAGAAAAAAAAAAGCAGAAGAACGGGGAAACTCGCAACACGGGTAAGCAGCGTGTGAATTAGGTTATTTATCCAAGGTCCGGATACATTTTCTTGACCAAGTTAACTCATATATTGCTACACTATACAAAATGCACTACGGAAAAGTGCAGCAACTTGAACGGTACTTCTAATAAATTTTGATGTTTATTTTTTCATTTAATTTACAATTATAGCGAGATAGGCACCTCTGTTTACAAATCTAAGCAAAGATGTTCCTTGACGATCACCCTTTCTTAGGGAAAGAATGCGAAGCTGGGGCCGCTAGATCCTTATTCGAGTATCATCTCGACATGCACCTGTTGAAAGTGAGGAAAACCTTAGGAAACGAAAGTCGGCAGGAATCGAATTCGCATGCATGCGGCCTGAGCCAAAGTTGCCTAAAGGCCTTCAAAACTAAATTAAAATTCGAATTCGCATGTCACTTCACTGCCGATCCGAAGTTCGCGACCTGAACCAGTGAATCCTAAGGCGTAGGTAAATACTTAATGATAATAAGGGAGATTGCGATGTAATATAACCTTCTTCCTCTTTTGGTGAAGATTGGGGAAGTACCATCTCAAAGATTGGAACTTTAAAAAAAATGTAGAAATCTGGAAAAACCTTTTTCCATTTTCAGTTTTGCAAGAAGTTTCTTACTTTATTGACATTCCCCCATATAAATATCCTATATTTTGTTCTCCGGTTTTCAAAATATTTTCTGATTTCCGCTTCCTGAAAAAAAAAGAAAAAAAAAAGTAAATACTGTTTTCCATAAAAATAAAAGAGGATGTCACGTGTCAGTCCAACAACTCTCATTTACTAATTAAATATGGCCTTCGAAACTTGTTAATTTAAGTAACTCTGCAATTAATATCACGATGTTGGGGCAATACCAAGATTGGAGTCTTTACCAGGAATTGAACCCATAACTGCATGGAAAGCTATACCGTTAATCACTCAACTAAGTAGGGTCTTAAAAAGAAAATATTACACTGAGTTAACCTTAGAGTCGCAAAGTGTTTGAATAAATCCAAGAGTTACATTTGCAATTCAACTAATGTTAATATCATACTCATTTTTTTAAAGTACCTACCTAACAAAGTAGAAGTAATATAAAAGTTACTTATTTTCTATTCGTGAGTCTTCAAATAAATTGAGGTAAATCGACAGAAAATGGGGTTTGAAACATCTGATATTGCGCCTTGAAGAGGAAAAACAATGTCTTCACAGACCGCATTGTGATTAGTGCTTTGCAAAGTTTTTCCCACTCAAGGACAAGTTTTGTGCTGAGCGTTAAATACTCAGCAAATTGTGAATAACGGAAGTCAGAGAAAGAGAGAGAGAGAGAAAGGGAGAGAGAGAGAGAGGAGGAAAGAAAGAGAAACAAGAAAAGGATTTGTAAAAGGAAACAATTCCATTATGCACTGACTTTCAAGCGTGCGATGGAATTATCTAACTTCACAGTTCGAATTAAATTACGTGTGAATAGTAAGTCAAAGGAACCTTTCAAGGAAAGTTAACTGTCGAATTTCAACACCATTCACTTTCGCTTCATGAATATCAGCCCTAAAACTAGACTTTAAAAAATGAGTTGCGTTGTATAAGCATCCTGAAACAAAGAATAGTACTCGATATTTTTTTTCTTTTCTTAATTTAACAAAGAATGTTTATATTTATGTCCATCATCTTCCAATTTATTGATCCGATAATCTAAGAATGTTTCCGATTTTCAATTAAACTCCTTGTAAACTTGAAGAACATTATGTTGAAATTATAAGTTGTTTTCGTAATGCGGTGAAAATTGAGAATAACATATTATTTAACAAAAGTTTTTGTTTGTTTGTTTGTTGAGATTCCCAACAGAAAGACAGTTTGTAATTACTATCTAATGTTCTGTACGGAAGTTGAAGAAAGAAGTTTTAATGACCCCTCTGAAATGTTAACTGATTGATAAGTCCGAAGATAATTTATATAAACTATAAATATTCTGTGTACTAATACTTCGAAAAACATGTATAGATGTTTCTCTGCTTTTTGAGCAGTATCACTAAACGATAGCGTGCTCTCTTCACAATTCTAAAATTTAAGGTTACCAACCACTACGTAATTTTATACTTTTTTTAAAAAATGTCAACCTGACTTTAAGAACGATACAATCTGACCGCCAGCTTATGTTTTTTGATATATAATATCATCAAATAAAGTTTAAAATATTGGCCTATTTGGAAATTAAGGGAGAAATGCGGGCAAATGTAAGAAGTGAACATAATATACCAACAATTTACTTTTTAAAAAAATCACATGATATAACGATGTAGGTATATCGACTGATCAAAAATTAAATGAAGTGTGTAATTAAAATAGATTATGCGCCAAGAATTTGTGAACATAATGAAAAAAAGGACAAATGTATAATAAAGTGTTCCGAGTCATACTGACTATACAACTAGTGTTGCCACGAGACGAGACAGAGGAATGGCTATAGAAAACGAGACGAGACAGAGTTCTCGTAATGCAAATTATACATATTTTCGAAACGAGACACTCTCTGGACAAGATATTTTCGAGACGAGACAACCTAAATCTCGTCTCGTCGGCAACAATAATACAACGTAAAAAACGCATCATTATAAGAAAACTTGTCAGCATATCGAAGGTCGACTACAGCACTGGTGTTTTGCGTTAAATTGAAGTAAGGGAAATTGGCGTTAACTTCTTTTGATAGAGTGTGTCATACTTCGAAAATTATTGGTGGAAGGAGAGGGAAATTTAAGTAACTAATGACATCGATCTATCCCGATTTTATGAATTGCTAAGTTTTAAAAAACAATAAACATCATTGCTCGAACTAGGATTTGAACCCAGAAGCGGGTGGATGTTAGTCTGACGCCTCATACCATACGATCACCGCGGCCGGCATAAGACCCTTCAAATCTACCCTTACGTGGTGAACAAGGTCAAATCAATATCTAGCAAATAATAATATGAATGATAAATGGATAACATAAGAATAGAATTTATATTTCTACTTCATTACAACAAGCTTTTGAGAAGTTTATATTCGGCTTAAAAATCCAGAGCAGACAAGTGACTGCTCTTGACTCCCTTGAGGGGTGCCCATGACCGCATGTTAGTTTTGAACCGAATTACCTAAAGAGTATTGGAAATATAAATAATTTTAAATCAGCTTTTTACTTTGTTGGTAAATAAGGGTTATTATGCTGTCAATGATTGTTTGAGTGATGACTTACGTAATAATTTATAGTGATGTTAATTGTATGTAACTTTTAAAATTTATTATCCTGTCTCATGTATAAAGACATTGACGAGACTTACGTATCACCTTTATGTACTACACAGACCAAATATATATATTCTATTCTATTTCCAAATCTTTTATAACGGACATAGTAATGAAGGTTAATAGGGAATACGGGATAAAATTTTAATACACTGTAAGGCCTAATAAAATAAAGTTCCAGATTCACAGAAACAAAAGCGAAACAATGTCTTCATTTCTCATGAAAAACAGAGCATACATAGAAATGTAAACGCAGGTGCAAAACATTTAAACTTATCTAAAATAGACAAACAACGGGGCAGGGTGTACAGTACTTTTCCACTACTGATTTCTAGGAAAACTATTTCAAAATAGTACAAACATAGAGATAAAACAGTGCTAAGATCACAGATACGTCACAGTGACCTTTAACCTATTCCTGGTCCATTTATCATCTTTTCCAACACCTGATGATTTAATGGTATCGGTAATTTATAACATTTTCCAGTGAGTTGTTTAAGGTACCGGGTATTTTCACAATCCATCAAGATTTTGCGACATGTATTCGTGAAAACCTATGTAAATAATTCGATTTTCACAATCAGGAAGGTCTTTGGGGTTACAGCACCACAAACTACAAGTATACTGCGTTAGTAGGAAAAACTCCTACATGTAATTTCTCCTGGTCAAAGTCTAGGAAGTGAGTAGTGTACGTAATATTAGAGTAAAATTCTTAGAGATGTATTCTAAGTGTTGATAATTGGTGTTATTGATGGCAAATTAGATCAGTTCGAAGGCTGTTTCACAACTAGTAGCTAATTTGAACATACTGTAGGAACGTACAATATCAAAGGTGGTCGCCGTATGAGTGAAGAGTTATTTTTCTCTCGGCCAAGAATTGGAGGTACGTAATAAGATATGATGTGTCACTTACTTTCCGATCATGTAATAAATCGATTTTCAAGAATATTTTCTCTCGGATTCTGAATTACGATTTTGAGGCTTACTCCGTCTTAGTGATGAAGGAAATTATGTGTCCTGAAGAGTACTTCTTTCGGAGAGAGGAATGGGCGCATCGCAATATTTGCCTTAAAGGAGTGAAATAAATAAATCAATAATAAACATGAAAACCTCAGGATTACTACCCTGCGCAGGTTCGAACCCTCTTCATCCCGAACGCAGTTTCGTAGAATCTTTTTAATAAAGTTATAAATTATGGTTCAACTGTCTGTTCCATTCTCCGTCAAGCACACTACTCGAGAAAAGGGAACTTGGACTTCTAGAAAAGATACCATCCGGAAATTCTGATAGACCTGAGAAAAGTTGTGAACATAATCTTTAACAGAATTCGAACCTATACTTACCTCACAGAAACTCTTTCAGAATAAGGTGGGAGTGTAATAATGATGCAAAACTATTATCTCTAACCTGATGCAACCTATTGTCTCTAACCGCGCAAAGCTGTTGACACTAACGGAAATTGTATATAATAAATTTGCAATATAGCGGTATATTGTAAAAATAAGTACAGTAGAGCATCGATTATTCGGATGATCGGTGCCGACCGGTCTGCGGCGGTAGACCGTCGGCTCGAAGGTGCCGGGTTCGAGTCCCGGCAGGGGCATGGGTGTGGATTTTAATAGCTAAAGGCGAATCGTGACTGGCCGAAGTCGAAAGTTACTAGACTGGCCCATATCAAAATAAAGTTTACCGGATGATCGGTTATACGGAAAGTTCACGCTGGTTTCACTATACGCGCTTCAGTATAGGTTGTCATTGGATCCACCCTAAGTTTATACTTGAAACTTATTTATGCTATAAAATTATTATGCAGAAACATTTTTAAAGCTTCAAAATAACTGCACATATCCGGTTAGTGCTGATGCATATGATCGAAGTAAGACTGCACGGAATGTAAATTATTACCACTAATACTGAAACAATTATGGACAACCCAGCTCCCGTGATTCAGTGGTAACGGTCGCTGACTTCGGATAAGTACGGAGGAGAAAGCGCGGGTTCGAGTCACTCTCACGCTTGCAAGTTTGACTGAGGTTTTTCAAGAATTTTCTCACAGTGCCAACAGGTGAACGAAGGTGTTACTGTTTCTCCTATGGCTATAGTGAAGTGTACAGCGTGATGGCCAATAGCTGCAAAGGCCACAAATGTGAAGTTTTTTTTTTTTCAGGAATTATGAGCTCGAATGTTTATATAAGTATGTCGTATGGAAGTACACTAAAAGATGTGTACATTACTTCAAAAATTACAAAATCATAAGCACCACTGTATTAAGCTGAACTTAGTTACACTGAAAGTAAAACCTTAAAGAAACCGCAATCTGGAGGATGATTACTTCATCTCACCAGTACACTCAGTAGACATTCACCACGGGTGCTATGTTGTAACTGGATCACTGAGCTGCATTGTGATTGCTTTCCTATTGGTTGAATCCTGGATTATACTCTAAAGCTCTCGTTCCTGAAAGCTTGTAAACTTAATTTTGAACGGGCCATTCCAATAACCTCGATTATACGACTGCGATGCTTTTGAAGTCCACATATACCCATGCCCCAGGTGCGATTTGAACCCGCAACCTCGTGGACAGCAACCTAGCGCTCAAGTCCAAACGACAATTGAGGTCGACTCTACCTCCTGAGTACTCCCAGGACATTCCTTTAGAAATAAGACAATCAACCATCTTAAGTCTTAACCCTTACCAGATTTTGTATACCACGCTTCGCCATTTATTCTAAAGAAGGGCGCCATGTTGACACGCGTTTCCATTACTAATCATTCTGGTAGGGTTTTTTTTAAAATAGGGAGGTGAATACACATACACAGAGCTTAACCTAAACAGAATTATCTTTCTTCTTAATGTAATAGATAGATAAATGTATCAGCGAATAGTGAGATAATCGAATATTCCGCTACATTTCCAAGTCAAACTTGGATACACCAAGTAGACCAAATTCCATAAATGAAGTTTTATCTCAAAAACAAAAAACAAACATTTGTTCTAACGATAATTAGCATATCAATACATATTCCATGCAACCTCCAGAGCCCAGTTGCAAAGATCTCTGGTGGAAATAATTTAAATCCTCCCCACGCTGGAGATCTTGAATGAGTGTTTCTAGGGTCAGTCCCAGTAGGCTAATTCAGGACGGTACTTGGCAAAGAGGCCATTGCCACTACCTTCCTCGTCACTTTACTCGCCCTGGGACGTAGCCTCTAATGAAATTTACAATGTACAAGTTAACTAAATAAAAACCTCGTGAACACCTAATGCTCTCAGAGTTTCTAATTAAGTGAAAGCCAAGGGCAACGGGTAAAAACAGTCTATAATATACTCAGAGCATTATGACCGGGTACTGGTCTCAACTCAAACCCTGTAGCATTATAACAATAATCAAAGTTCCATTTGTGGAACCTTAGACTAATGATTAGCTACATACATACATACGTAATTCTAACCTGTGCTAAGCCCACCGGAAGTTTAATTGCCGCAAGTAATTTCCGGTTGTGTGTCGACCGAGTTTAAACCTTGAATAGGCTACAAAAACAACATTTACAATAATGTCACAGAATATTCAGATACTTTGCCAATAGCATCGCGGAATTATGTCCAGAAAGGTATGAAGGAATCGGTTGTTTCGTAAATATATGTCAAGAATGAAAGCTTAATTCCGTCATAATTAAATGCTCTTCTGGAGTCTAAATCATTGCCAAAATGCAATCTTTGGGTAAAACTTTCATAGTGATTTGCTAAGCCGACACGTCTTATTTATGATTATTTATCGAGATAGTATGTCATTTGCAACGATATAGCGCTAATTTTGAGGCCTGTAGTTCCAGAATTAAGCATCTTTCTTTCTTTTTCATTATTATTATTGGCCATAATAAATGTACATCCTTGTGTTTTGTGGAATTAACTCCTGAAATATTGTCCTGTATTTTGAACACCCTGCATATTTTCAGATTTGGTAGTTTTATTATAGCAAGTGGCTCTGGGGAACAAAATTGTAAATGCGAACAATTAATTTTCACAGTGTACCGAAAAGGAAATACAATCATATCTAAATCTTAAATATTCGGTTCCAAAAATTTTCTTTTGCAGACAGCCTATACATACAATCTTTGGACACAAAAAGCGGTCTGAGCCTTAGTTGCCTAAAGGCCTTAAATTAAAATTCAATTTGGACACAAAAACTTTTTGTTTTAATAATGATTTTTCTTTTCTTTTTTTTAGATTTAGAGACACATTTGACTTTTGTTTTCGCCTTATTTAAAAAAAAAAAAATGCTTGTGGTACTTAACCATTTTGTTCCCTCGAGTAGCTCAATTCCTTCAATCTTTATCTGAGAGCTAGAATCGCGTAAGTCCAATTTTGACCAAAACGTGACAAATGCAGTTTTGTACAGGGTTCGGAAAATTTCAAATAATTGTTGCTCGATTTTTATGTAGTTTGTCGAATTAATTTCTATGAGACAGAAGTAGTTTCTGCTGTTTTCTGGAAAACAAGGATTTGTGACTTATGTACTAGCTCTCAGGTACAGAAATGATAATTCGTTTGATTTCGGGATGGGGGCCTGGTGCGGCAAGCCTCTACTGTGAGACCGTGTGATTACTCCAAAGCACTCTTTCATCAGAACACTGCCTCGTTTGATGACTCCAGAAAAAAAAAAAAAGGTTTCTTATGGATAAGCTACTATATTAAATAAAAGTTTTTAAAGATTTAATCTTGCCATCTGGTATTATTTCACACAAACCGGAAACATTTCAATTTCTCGTAGGTTCTATGTTTTCTGACAAGATACAGAACATTAACATTATAACGGTTTTATAGAAGAAAATAATTAGACACATCGCTCAACACACACCTAAAAGAAATCACTCGCAATTACGCTTGTAGATGATTATTTCCGGTGGTGGTATTTTTTTCCTGCAATTTATGCGAAGTTGCTTTTAGCGCTCATAAATTAAACAATATTACGTAACAAAAGATTAGTAATGTATATACTACTCACCAACATGTCTTCTCTATGCTGAAAATAACTCGTTGAATTGTGTTAAGTAGGTACTTTTGAATATATTTGAAAGAGGAAAAACTACATTGTAGTACTTACACTTCGTGAGTATAGGTTATTTCGAGTCGTCTTGCTCACTATCACTAACCCTTCGTGCTCGGTGTTTACCCGCGTCCGTGCGGCAATTCGTCAGTCATCTTACGTCGCTGGATTGGCACACCAATAGGAAATAGCTAGCTCTGTGTGACGTCACAGATGAAGAGGAAGCAGGAAAAAGAGAAGTTTAAAACTATGATAGGTGTGTAATAGATGAGCTACAACGAGATGAGTTTCACTTATTCCCCCTCCCCTCTCTACTTTCATATTTTAACAGACAAGGTTAAAGAAAAGAAAAAAAGTTCGCATTCATTCTGGGTCAATGACAAGGGACAGGAACCATTGTCTTGCTGTCTATAGGGAGCGAATCAAAGTGAAAAAAGGAAACATTGCGTTCTCCATGTGCACTATTACATGATACAGAATTTTAAATGCTGCCGTTGATACCTCATGTCAATTTACGAGAAAACTTACTAAATAGCTACTTGATCAAAAGCAATCCTTATCCTTGTTTATTTAGCTGATACAGTGCCTTTACTTGCCAATGATTAAGGTCAACAGGTACAGATTTGTTTTCTGAATAAGTAATAATGTATTATCAATCTAAGATACCTTTGCCCATTGAGGTAGTCGTGTGGTCTAAGGCGTTAAGGCAGCGTCTCTAACACCGCAGGTTCGAATCGAAAACTGTACAAAATAATTTTTGTTAACAATAATCGCAACTAACTAACTAACTCTATGGCTTATGGAACTCGCAAGTTCATCGCCGCAGTAACAAACGTTCGCCATTGGATTCTATCCTGGGAAGTATCAAGCCAGTTTTCATCACGAACACCTACTTCTCGAAGATCTCTTCTAATATTGTCCTCCCAACGACGTCTCGGTCTTCCCAATGGCCTCTTTCCATCGGGCCTTCCAACCAGGATAGAATATAATCTTCGTTTTTCCCCCATCCGAGCTACATGCCCTGCCCACCTTAGTCGTCTCGATTTCATTATTTTTACAACATCTGGTGAATCGTACAGTCCGTGGAGTTCTTCATTATGCAGTCTCCTCCACTCTCCAGTCATCTCGTCCCGTTTCGGCCCATATATTTTTCTCAAAACCTTATTTTCAAATACACGCAATTTATGTTCATCTGCTAGGGTCGTACTCCAACTTTCGCAACCGTAAAGTATTACCGGCAGAATAACCGTTCTGTATATTTTTAATTTCAATTTCCTTGATATTAATCGCGATGTTAGAAGTTTTTGGACTGAGTAGAAACATGCGTTCCCCGATACTAAGCGACTTTTTATTTCTTCCGTGACCTCATTTTTGCTTGTTACGTATGCTCCCAAGTATTTAAATTTGTTTACTTTCTCTATGACCTCATCCCTAATTCTTATGTTTTTAATTCCTTCATTCCCTGTGCTTCGGCTTGTTACCATGTATTTTGTTTTATCTATGTTTACCTGTAGACCTATCTCATCGCACGCTTCTACTAAGACATCGGTGTTGCTTTGTAGTGCATCTATATCGTCCCCTATTAAATCTACATCATCCGCGTATACAAACAGTTGATTCAAACCATTCAATGATAGTCCCTTTTTGTCCCCTTTAATTTTTAAAATCGCATATTCTAACGCAAAGTTAAACAGTAGTGGTGGCAAGGCATCGCCTTGTTTCAATCCGTTGCGAATCTTGAAACTATCTGACATATTATTACCTATCCGTACCCTGCTTATGGGGTCACTGAGACACATCTTCACTAGTTGGACCAATTTTTGCGGTATTCCAAATCGTATCAGGATACTGTATAACTTTTCCCTTTTGATAGAATCATATGCTTTCTTAAAATCAATGAATAGCTGATGAACCGTCCCATTGTATTCCCATTTCTTCTCCAAAATTTGTCTCAAAGCAAAAATCTGGTCCAACGTGGATCTATTTCTTCTAAATCCACATTGGTGATCTCCAATTATTTCATCTACGTATACATTTAGGCGTGTTAACAGAATATTACTTAATACCTTGTAACAAGTTGGAAGTAACGAGATTCCGCGGTAATTATTGCATTCCGACTTATCGCCTTTTTTGTAAATCGGAACAATTATTGATGTTTTCCATTCCTTTGGGAGCTCCTCCTTTCTCCATATAGCACTTATCAATTTATGTAGTTCCTTGATTAGTGCCGTTCCTCCTGTTTTAATTAATTCGGCTGGAATTTTGTCTATTCCTGGTGATTTGAAATTTTTCAATTTCTTAACCGACATTTCGATCTCGATCTCGCTAGGTTCGGGAATCCATGGTTCTGCAGTATGGATTTCAAATTCCTCTGTTTGTTCCCCGCTGTGTACATTAAGAAGTTTGTCGAAATAACTTTTCCACACATCGACAATTTTAGTCGGATCCGCCTGAAGATCTCCACGTTCATTTCTAATCATTCCTAACCTCGGCTGGTAACCTTTTCTTAACGAGTTTACCCCTGATTCAGGAAATTTTGACAGAGTCCTAATTAGTTGGCTCATCAGACATTAGTAGTTATATAGACAATTCTGTCTAATTTTCCAAGAAAAATTACATTTTAGGCACGGGGCACTTCCAGTTGACCTAGAAACTAAATACTTATGAGAAGCACATACCCCTACAAGTTATTTCAAATGAAACAGTTCATTTCCGATCAACAGCTTCCACTACAAACAATTACAACTTAGGAAATTAAATATGGAGTCTAGAAATACTTCTGCTTAAACTCGACCAACTGCGGAAGCCATACAGCACTCAGTATATACTGTAACTGCTCACTTCTGATAAGTCACCTGAGGTAGAAAGGTAAAAGTTTTATTTTATAAAATTTGATACGAAGCATTTCCGTTCAACCTAGAAAACAAATAATTTAGATATGACAAACCACATGAAGATATTTAAAATGGGATTTTGAATATTGACTTCCGGTGAATCGCTTCTAGCAGAAGAACTCTAATTTATAAAATTCACCTATATAGAGACGAAATTCCTGCGGGAGGGGCATAAATGTTCAGATCATTTCAACTTCTAAAATAATTGTCCACTTCCAGTAAAAGGACCGTAAATTATTTAATTTTGCCATTTGGACACGAAACACATCACAGGAATGAGTCACCACCTCAAATCGTATAAACTAATACAATATCTGTTTACTTTTGGTAAAAGGGCTTTTGTTTACAACGTCAGGTCGTAGGTACGGGGCACTTCCGTTTAACATAGAAACAACATATTAATGGCACATCATCTCAAGACATTTCAAAAGATGCCATTCCTGTCCACTTCAGGTAGAAACATTCCTTTTTCAGGAAATGTAATAACAGTCTCCATCTAGATCTGCTTGACGTATGAGTGCAATAGTGGCAGGTGAAATATTCCGAATCACCGGAAGTTTTTAAACTAAAGTCTATATCTAGTAAATGAGAATCGCAAAACCGAATTTTTGCAGGTTTGAATTCATGGTAGTAATTTTGAACTATAGTTGTATGAAAGCGAAATTTATTATTGTTAACCAATGACATTTTGTTCTATCTCCTTTACAACTGAGTTATTTTCCGCTCGTCTCCTGCTTTCTGTCTTTCCTTCTGTCTCCTTTCACATTTTAAAACTTCTATCTGTGATCCGATTATTCGCTATTCCATATTCGAAAATAACTTTATAGGAAGAACTAATTCATGTAAGTTTACATTTTCCTCCAAGCGTCTGTAGCACGTGACGCTGAGTTTAAGATGCACAGCGATGGTTGTGACCTACTGCCCGCATGTAATTAAATGCCACTGTTTTCCTAAACATGAAGATCGCAGTGACATGTAATTACAGGCGGGGAGTAGGCCGCGTCTGCAGCTCAGCGTCACTCTCTACAGATGCAAATCAATTAAAAAAAAAAAGTATGAGTACGTAACCCAAATACTCAAATGCTAATAGTGAGCCTTATGCGCACATTGCCTCCCAAAAAGAAATACAGAACAGTTTTACATAAAGTAGAGTATGCCGGCCGGGTAGCCGTGCGGTCTGAAGCGTTAGTGCAACGATGGTCCCGGGTTCGAGTCCCGGTAGGGGCATGGGTGTGGATGGATTTTAACTGGCTGTAAATGGGAGAATCGAGACGGGCCGAAGTCAAAAAGTTACTAGACTGGCCCATATAAAATAAAGTTTACCAAGTTTTTATGAAGTAGAGTACCTTTGGTGAGCCTTTGTTGAACTCATTATGCAATTACAGTAAAACCCCGTTAATCCATCACCTTTGGGACGCAAGAAAAGTCGGATTATCAGAGGAGCATAAATATTTAATATATTACAGTAAAGTGCAAAGAAATTCATTTGATAATTAAGAAAAAATACGAAAAATACAAGAAACAAACTGTTCACTTTGTCAAAAATCACTGCTTTAACAATAAATAGCAGTAAAGTAAAGTACGAGAACGCACTGGTTAAGTGCCATACTAACTGACTTAACAATATACGTTGTGTTTCAAGAAAAAGTGCAGAAATCCGCCATATTTCCTACACCTCCGTCATAGTCAGATTATGCGAGGAGTCGAACCATCGGAGATCGGATTACCGCGGTTCTACTGTACTGGAAAAATGTGTTTCTGTGTACTCAATGTGCCTTCGTATTGACTTTTGGTCCATAGAACATCTAATGCGCGTCTGGTTTATATTTATCACAGTTCACATTATTTAGAGTCCGTCTTTAGATAACTTTTAGTACTGTAGAACGGGTTGAAGTGATACACTATGGAACTCAAACATGGTATATCTGCTGAAGTGCTTGAGATATATTGAAATAGTTTTGCCTAAAGTTATGATCTCTTGTGATAGGTGACAGCTGGGGTATTAAAGAATAATAGCATCCGATATGTATATAAATATTTACCATATATAAATTTAATGTAAAATATAGGTGTATCACTTCACCCCACAAAGTGGGGAGTAATGATACACCGATATTTGAGAGCTGGTAACAGTTTCTGCTGCTGGGTGAAATGATACACCAAAATTAATTGTAAACAAATAAAAAAAAAAACAAGATGTGTTAGTTAATTAGCAGAAAGAAAAGGAAGTTTGACACATGAAAATGAATGCCGTGTGACTGAACATCACATAATATTAATCATCAGATTGCGAAAAAAATTCAGTTGTCCATGTCTTTGAACAATACGCCATAACTTCATGGGGAAAACAAAGCTGGTGTCCGCAATATCTGGCCAAATAAAGGTGTCTTTGTGATTTCTTTAGGACTTAAAGTTAAAGTTAAAGTTAACAATACTAGCTCTGTTCTCTCTCGATGAACTTTCTTCAACTGATTTGACTTGAGCAGGGAACTTCTTAGGAATACCGCCCTGTGATTCTGTGATGACAGACGGATCAGCAAGAAGTCTCGTGCAACAATGTCCATATTACAGTCCACTGCTCTGATGTCGGTACCAGTACCAGTATGCTCTTCAGTTTGTTCGTCATCTTCATGATGACTCCCAGTTTCGTCTTCCAACGCGCTGGATGAATCCTGCAAAGAGATATCATCTGCTGATTCACTGCTAGTACTGCTGCTGCTACTGCACCCAGTCACGCTCAGGAAAATTGTTGTGCTTCGTTGTTTCCTAAGCCATCGAGATAACTTTCTACCGCTTACCGGAGGTCCGTTTCAGTAAACGGAAATCTCCAACTGCTTCCAGTAATCAGCTTTGCCTTTAATGCTTGCTCTTCTGCAACTGTTAACACCGTCGGCCTCCATATCTTTTCTGTCGTTTTCCTGTGACAGTCCGATAAAGTTTCATTTTGTCAATCTCATATTTTGTTTCTGACGTCTTCAACAGCTTTCTTTAGTACGTCTTCGCTGTAGGTACTGTTAGCTATTGCTCCCGGTGGTTGTTTATATTCATGAGGCACTGTATCACTTCAGCCCTCTCGATATGTTTCGTATCACTTGATCCCACACGCACGCTACACAATTTTGATATCTTGTTATCGACAGGAACTTTTGACTTTTTCAGTGTTATCATATGTAGTACTAAGTTCACTACCATTCACGTCTTCTCATTACAGTACTATAATTCTAACATCCCAGTTTACACATCATACACGTAGGAAGTTTAAACATTCGCACCAAACACCGTCTTTCCTTTCACTCCACTACACTGCCACCTAGTGAGTTGTAGGCACGTTACATGCCCTAATTCATTGACTGGTATTGCCAGCTACTGTCTAGAGTGCACAATTACCCAGTACTACCATTTATGTGGAAAATATTTTGTATCACTTCACCCCGTTCTATGGTATAATTGCCACTATCAAATCACTTTTAGTAAACATTAAATGAGCCCTTTGCCCATTGCGTAGGCGTATTACGTTATATGCAATTACCGGAGTTCTAATTTCTGAACTAAAATAAAGAATGCCAACATTTGAGATGGTTCATTTGATACACGTTCATGTATATTATTGGAGCCGGTTTCCAAATTTTCACTATTGCTTGTAATTTGTCCAGTATCTTCAAAAATATAAAAACTCTCTCTCACACACACTAACACTCAGCGTTGGTTCAAAGACCTCTTGAAGAAGAACAATCACTATGAAGAACAATCACATCTCTGGATCAATGAACAAAGAGTTGAGGAAGAGATTGGTTAAATGTTTTGTATGGTATACTGTGTTAAATAAAATAGAAACGTGGACTCAACGAAAGAATGATGAAAGGCAATTGGAAGCGTTTGAAATGTGGATGTTAAGAATAATGGAAATAATCAGTTGTATGCGGAAGATGCGTAATAAGGAAATGCTCAAGTGAGTTTAATCGAGAGCTACTGGAGTAGAAGAACACGATACAGAAGAGAAAGTGAAACTTGTTAGAACACTGGCTGAGCAGACCAATTGAAGGAGAAAAGAGGAAGAGAAAGAAGACGGATCCAACTCCTGGACAGCATTAAGCAAGATAAATAGCATGTCTGTACAAAAAGGTAAGCGCAAAATTGGGATTAATGAAAATGGCTTAACGTTCTTGAAGAACCTGCTTCGTTCGCCAGAACAGAATGATGATGATTTTGCAGAGGAATAAAAATATTTTCCTATGAGAACTGTTTTGACCTTTGAAACAAACTAAAAACACCTACTTCAGAACCAAATATCGTCCCTTTGGCATGAAACATTCCACTTTCACGAGGCGTCTCTGTAGTCGTCACAGCCTAATAAAATTCTTATACATTGTATACTAGAAAGCATTTCCATTCAGTCCCGAGTACACAAAAATTTCTGCACATGAATCTCAAAATTCTTTCTGGGTCCTACACAAGCGAATACAAGTTAAACGAAATACCAATGTATTGTTTTGTTACATTTCATTTCTGTCTTATCTTACTCATCAAAGACAATATAAATAATAATTTATATTCTACTCTTGGCAAAGTTCTTGTTACATTTGGCATCTTGGCTAGACTGCATAATATTTATCTTGTCGTCTCTGCGAGAAGACAGCGGCACACCTGTGTCGATGAACAAAAGACTGCTTGCTTGCCATGTGCTGTGTTGTAAATGATCTATTTTCGTATATCTTCACCTACATTGACTTTATGCGTGCCAACAAACGCTCCTGCATCTCAGGTGATGCATTATTTTTAAAAATGTCGCTGCTAAGGTCATTCGGTCTCCTTCTAAGAAGGAAAACAAGAAATAAGGGGCGGCAATAATTAAAGGTACTTATGCACTATTAACACGTTTTAAACACTCGCTAAAAACATAGGAAGAGAGAAAGAAGCAACACTTAAGATCATGTGATTATTTTCGTCGCTTGTTTCAAGAATCACTGAAAAGTAAACCTTTGCGCTTTTTTGACCAAACTTGTTAGAGGAGTTGGGGTCATCTGAAAACGTTCCTAAAGCGTGATTAGAAATTATTTCGTCCATAAAGACGGGCGCAATGGCCAAAAATCTGAGTCGTAAAAATAATCAGAAAACACTAATTTATTTGTAAAACGCTTAAACGAATTGAAAACAAATACAAATTAATGAATACTTGTTGGAAGGCATTATGAGTTTCGTCATGGCCGCCATCTTGAAATGGGCCATAACCTTTCTTGATTTTTTTTAAAAAAAGGAAGGGGGTCGGTCGTGTAATATACAAATCTGGGCTAGAATTTTAGCAGAAATACATTGAATAATAATAATTGGAAGTTGGCCTGCAAAGTTAGTATTAAATTTAAGTAAAGTCTCAGCCCATATTATTGTCAGTTGCAGTAAATGACAACATCTTGAGGGAGTAGCAGCAGAGTATTCTAAACCCGTGGATACAGCAGGTATGTATGTCTGGTCCGGTTTTGGTGTACTGTACCGGAATTCTCGCTGGATGCCTGGATTGGTAATGGAAGCTGCAAACCGAAATTTTATTTTGAACCGGTGAAGTGAAAATTAAATTTAGTGAACTGATATTTGGTAAAATAAATGTTCTAAATTTAGTGATTTTTCTTTTTGGACATTAATTTCGAAAATTTTGTTTTGTCCTAAAATTAATACAATGTTTCAGTTAGGCGTAGTAAATATTACAATGACAGCTTAAGGCAGTGACCAGGGCATCGTCCTTGTACTCATCATCATCATGTAGATTGCATGCTCCCCGGTAACTCCTACTTAACAGCTATGTTGGTATAACGTTGGTATGAGATAGTGAAATATTTTGAACGAAAATTCATAACTCGGAAGTTTGGTTCCGAATTAGAAAATGTTTTTTTTTAATGCATTTTCTCTACGTCGCAGCTTTCTCTGCGTTGATTTCTGTTTTTTTTTTGTTTGTTTGTTTTTGCGGTGAAGAACTTTAGTTTTCTTGTCCCCCGCCCCTTCTTTTTTGATTTTCCGTAATCTGCCATGTACTCGACATTGCCGTTACGGATCTAGCGTAGCCTAATCTTGTGGTAAAGAAATTATTAAAAAAAAAAAAAGTTTAATTTTTCTTTGTGACAATAATGTCTACTGCTCATATAATGTAAAAATCTGACTTTCGCATATGTAAGTTTTCGGTTATAGTAGCAGTACAAGGTAAAATTTTATCTCGAAGAAATGCTTGTATATAGCTTACGAATGTTTTGACAGAGTGCCTACGAGCACGTAGATGTAATTTCGGTTTTGTGTAATTAGAAATTTATTCAATACTCTTAACAAATTTGTGATCTCTGCGATATTCTTGATTTTGAAAAGCACTCAACTTATTACCTAACCTTTTGGCGACTGTAACTAGAAATTAAGTTGCGTCAATTAGATTATGTTCTATATACGTTGAGCTCGTTAAGATATGTCCAGAATCAAAATCAGTTATAATTTTGTTTGATCATTCGGTATTGTAAACTGTCGGAGGGCTAAGACAGGTAGAGAATTTTCAAATATATATTTTTTTAAATCTTGTACAGTATTCAACTCAATATAACCTAACTTGTCAGCGATATACCAAAGTAGTTTGTTCTGTTTACAGTTTTGATTCGTACTTACGAGAAAGTGAATTCTGTATAGTTTCGACATTTGAACCTTATGAATTTTGTTTTATTTGGAAACCTATTCTTTGTAGTAATGTATAATTTTTCCTAAAGGAATTTTTAGTTCATAAGGCGTGTATACAGTTTCTATAGTGACATGCGATTATCTGTCAGAGGTCTGAATTTCACATTCAGGTGTCCTCACACTTAAGTCTTAAGTCTATGTTATAGAACTTGCTTAGTGTTAATTACCAATGTGTGTAAGGGATTTTCTAAAGTTATTTAACCTCGAAATTAGGATTATTTTCATGTGACTAAATGAAGAAATTGTTTAAACTTTGAAACTCAACGAAAGTGCCCGTGTACTTTCACAGCTTCTTGGGTCCAGTGGGTAAAGTGTGTCAGGTTTTAGTTGCTGGATGAACGAGATATGGTTGTAGGCCCTTGGTGTAGAATTGCTGTAGCGGTTTTGGGAGGGGTAGAAAATGTCTCAGAATTAGACTGTTATTTCGCGTAGTGTCGTTGGTGTTTCCCGGTCGCCAGAGCAGGAGGCTCGAGCCCCACATGGTTGTTTAGCTTCGTTCTTTTGTTTTCCTGGTATGTGTAGATAGGGGAAAAGTGAGTTAAGTGAATGAGAAGAGGATGATGGTAAAGAGTGAGGCTAGAATGAGCTTTTATTGACCACTGGAACCAAGGTAGCTCTGAGGGAGGATGATCGTTGAGGTTCCGGGTTTACATTTTTTTTGTTTATTTCTGCGTTCTCCTGCGCTGCGATGAGTGTTTATTTTGCGCTGTGATGAGTGTTTATTTTGGGCCAGCGTTGCTTGGGTTTTGTCCTTTTCTTCTGCATCGCCCATTAACCATTTGGCTAGGCCTTTGAGAATGCAGAATGTGATGGAAGTTGCGGTTTTCAGAAGATCTTTTCCCTTAAATTTTGTTTTAGTGGTGACTGCTTGTTTCCCCACCATGCTTTTGTCAGTGTGAATCATCTTTTGATTTTTCTGCATAGACGTTTAGATTATGTTTAGGGTGGTTCCCTGCTTTAAGTCCGACCGTAATGACTTGATAGCTGGAAGCAATGTAAATAAATGGGATTCAGCTATCATTTCGGTCGGACTATACCTCCGTACACCCGGGCCCCTTTCTCTTTTCTTACTATATTTTGTCATTGACTCTTTCGTTTTATTTTGACATGATTTTATTTATCTTTTTCTGCCCTGTTGCCATACATGCTATTCATCGATGCGATGTAATGTACGAATGTAAGCCCGAAGTGGGGTAGTGTCTGGCTCTTACCTGCCTTCACTCCCTCGGCGTTTCGCTGAAGTTCATAGAGTTTTGCCTAGTTCGATGAATTTGTTTTCTTTAGCCCCCTCCTGTGGCGGCAGATCTTTCTTATTGTAACAGAACAATGGTTCGGAGGTTATATTACAGAATACTATAATGATAATAAACATTAAAGCATTTACATTATCTTAAACACCTATTTCGGAATCAAGAAAGAGCACGCATCTTGAAAATCATTGTGCTGTAATCAGGTACGTTGAATTTAATTTTCAAGGCCTTTAGGCAACTCAGGCTCAGACCAGATGGATGATGATGGAATGATTGGTCGAATGAAGAAAGTGGGAGGAAATGGAAGAACCCCCAAAAAACCACCACAAAGCCCACATGGCACGAGGAGGGTTTGAACGGACGAACCCAAGCGCCAGAGGTAAGCGCTCTAGCTATTGTTACTGCGGTCCGCTCTAATGAGGTACTGTTTGGGCTTTTTCTGATAATGAAAACACAGTTGATATAGCTTCGCCGACTTCACGTGGAGTCAATTAACAAAGTCAATAACGAAGCCGCAGTTTTGAGGATGGGATAAAAGCCAACAGAAAAATGCACAACAACGTTTTGTTGTAATTCGAAAACTTGATTAGGGTTGGCAAAATCCGGATCTAAAAGGTTCCGGATTTCCGAAACTCGGATCTTCGAGGTTTCGGATATCCGCTCCAATGGATTCGTCCGATTTCGGTCGAAGATTCAAAGACCCAGAATTCGGATTTCGTTATTATGATGCATCTGAAATTGCGATGCCGGAATGGTAAATTATGAAAGGCCCTGGCCAATACCTTCTCCATCCTCTGCCTACCTCATCCCGGCCTGAGCCAAAGAAAGAAAGAAAGAAAGGAGAGAGAGAATTGAAATTTTATTTATGGCCTTTAGGCATCTAAGGCTCAGGTCCAGATAGGGGAGGGGAAAGGATTCGGGAAGGTGTCGGCCAGGGCCTATATTGAAGGTGTCACCCCAGCATTTGCCTGATATGACTGAGGAAAACCCCTGGAAAACACCTCAGTCAGAATGGTCGACTGCTAGGATTGAACCCACGACCTCCCGAATCCTATGCCAACGCTGTATACAGAGCTACAGCTGCTCGGTGAGAGAGAGAAAGTTGTTTGTCTCTCTCTTTCCCTTTGCTTCTTCTTTCTTCTCTTCCAGAAAGAGAGGGGGAGATACGGTGATAAAGAAAAGAGAAGGGAGGGAGAGAAAGAAATAGAGAGAGAGGCCGGGATCAGGTAGGCAGAGCATGGGGAAGGTATTGGCCAGGGTCTTTCATAATTTACCATAAATTAAGCCAATTTAATTCAATGCATCTGAAACTCGAAAAATATATTTTATAGAGATAGCTGTGTAGTTGTTTGTTATTGTTTCTTTCCAAAGTTAGTTGATAGGGGCATTTTCCAACGTCCTTTATTTTTTTTCTAAAATACACGTTTTATTTCTCAAAAGCAAATTACGTAATCTAAGAAATGAGTTTCGTATTTTTTACCACACTACATGCTTAAAAGGAAATGGGAGAAGGACATGTTTTTGTTCTTTCCTTTTAACAGCGCAATATTTATTGCATGTGACTGATAACCACGTCACAAAGCAAAGGGTAGCTACGGTGGGCGATCGGGGACGGTGGGGTTTGAAGAGACAAGCAGGTGCTGTCGATTATTTGTTTCCTTTTGTCACTCCAATATATGTATTAGTAACAGATTATTATATGATTGGTTTCAGTGGCACTAGTTTTACAATTCATGTATAACTCATCTATTTCTTCTCTCTTTCTATGATTCGATTTTCCCTCTCTCCCCTCACAATACTCCAAAATGAAGAGTGAAAGAAACCAAAATAAAACATCGTTTAGTACGCGAAAAAATCCACCAAAATACGTACGAATTAGGAAGGTTATGATGATGTGTCCATGATCCGGATATTCGCCGTTCCGGATATCCGAGATCTGGATCCGATTGGTCATCCCTACTGTGCAATCAACACTAGGATGATTATTATAGCACAGTACGTCAAGTTTTTGAGCGAGTCTATTCTTGGGTACCGGCCTGACCCGGTGATCCTTTTTAGATCTCGTCACCCGGAAGAGCTTCGTTAATTTTCGCGAAGTGGGCGTGGCCGGTGCCCTAGTTCACGTCGCTGGTTAACGTCAAGTACATTTGATTTTTCTTTCCTTTTAAGGGGTGACCGAGACCGGAGGTGTGTTACCCGCAGAGTACAAAAAGTACGAAACTGGAACTTATTAAGTTCTCAAACCGGGTCAAGTTTTAGACCGGATCACGTAGGGTAGACCGAGGCTATTTGAGTCAGGGGGCTATATGGGTCAAACGTAAGAAAAAATGTCACTGCGCATTTAATATGCGTACCAGTACGTTGAACCTGCCTTCAGTTGTGAGTTCGTTGGCAAAGGGAAGGGTATGTATGTGGTTGATCTGCTGCTTTCTTATCAGTTGCTTTGAATTTGAGACTACTCTGAGCAAGATGAGTTGCAATACTTTATATTATGCTCTGATATAAAATAGTGGCTGTATGGTGCTGAACCTGTGTAAATGCATATATTTGTAAAATTATTACCATACGCGTAAAACAGAACGTCCTCATGTTATAAACGCCATTTTTGTTGCTCTCCTCTGTCTCATGTGAAAGTAATACGTTCCTACGTAAGCAAGTGCACAACAGGGTTATTTGAGTCGAAAAAAAATGGGGCTATTTGAGTCAATGGGATCTATTTGACTCAGGTATAAACGTGAATTTATTTATGAATTTGAGTTTTGTATTTATGGTTTAGCCTATATGATACATGTATGTAAAACAAAACATTTCATTTTCTTTTTAGATGGTACGGACATACAAATCAAAACATAAATACAACGAGTGAACTAATGAAGACATGGAGAAGCCCATCCAAAGTGTAACAAAAGGTGATTTGAGTTTACATGGGGCTTCGCAGCTCTGCAATGTAAATTTGAAACTTTGCGAAGGAAAGTGCAGGTCGAAAGGTTGAGACTAACCTTGGGTGATAATGATGCAATAGTTCAAAGTGCAAAACTGAAAGCCATAGGACTCTCGCGGGAAAAGGACTAGCCCGCACCCCTGAAACGATTCGTAAAGCTGTTCATCGATATGTAATAATAAATCAAATTACGCATCCTTGGAGAAACAAAGGATTAGCTAGTGAAGATTCGTTTTTAAGTGTTATGAAAAGACATCCGAACTTATCATTACGAAAACCTGAGGGACTTTCAAGAGCTCGTGCTGAGGGCATTAATAAGGAAGCAGTGAGTGATTTTTTCAACTGTTGAAATCTGCTACTTCGACGATTAGTGTCAACACAAAACCACAGCGTACATACAACGTGGATGAAACAGGGTTTCCTCTTAACAATAACCCAAGCAAGGTCATTACCAAGAAGGGGAAATAGAGGTAGTTGTTCTCGCTAGCGTCGAAAGAGGCGAGAATGTCATTGTGATAGTCTCTTGCAACGGAGTTGGACAACACATCACACTATTTGTTATTTATAAAAGGTCAGCGTATGAGAGAAGAATTTGTCAATAATCTACCACTGGCTTGTCATGTTTCCTTATCAGATAGTGGTTACGTTAATGAAGAGCTGTTTGTTCGCTGGTTCGAGTTTTTTCAAACAAACAGGGTTGAGGGAAAATGTTTATTAATGTTATGTTTTTCACAAATTGTATAGAAAAGGGTATAATTTAAGAATATACATGAGCGCTAATGTGATTAATGTAAACGATGTTGATACAGCGAAAGACCCAAATAGCCCCCTGAGCAACCCAAATAGCCCCGTGATTAATACTAGTCTCGAATTCTGCAATTTTTATTTTAAATTCGTTTTCAGAATTTCCATGGTTTAAGAGGTTCTCTATTCTTTAATATGTTGTACTATAATAATGTACGTAGATTATGGTATAATTATTAAAACTCTAAAGTACGTCTGTTTTGGAAAATTTTGACTTTTCTCTTACTATACTCAAATAGCCCCAGTCTACCCTATGTCCGGGTCACCAGAACTGACCTGGTTTCAGCTCTGCCATGCTACATCCTCTATATAAGTTTTTTTTTTCAGAATTTCAGAGGAATTCAGTATTTCAATATTCCGATATTGTTAAGTATGTTCACGCTGTTCGGTATTTCGATATTTCGGTATTATGGGTACTTCGATATTTTGGTATTATCGGTATTTTGGTATATCAATATTTCGGTATGGGTGATACCTAATTTTCGGTATTCCAAAATACCGATACCGATTTCGGTATATCGATATTTTTGACAGCCCTAGTAGATTGTGCTATTTACAAAGGATGTGACTATACCAGCAGCCATCTTGAAATTAGCCATCTTACCCTCCATTCCAAAAGAAACCGAACGTTTTAAAAAAACAAAAAAACAATGTACATTTTGGAACAAATCATTTTTATTAATCAATGTATTCCCCTTCTGCATCGATACACATATTTGCACGCTCCAACAAGTTGTCAAACGACTTCTCCATGTCCTTTATTGGAATGGTCTTTAGGACGGCGGTCGTCGCCTTCTCAATGGCTTCAATCGATGCGTGCCACTTTCCTTTCATCGCCAAATGCAGTTTCGGGAACAGATAGAAATCGCACGGAGCGAGATCTGGTGAATAGGGCGGATGATGCAAACGAATAATGTGATTTTTGACCAAAAATTCAGTTACAAGTCGCGAACGATGTGATGGTGCATTATCGTCCAAAAGAGTCAAACTGCCGATTTCTCGATATTCGGGCCGAATACGACGAATTCTTGCCAGCAAACGCTTCATGACGCCCAAGTAAAACTCTCCAGTGACTGTCTGGCCGGGCTGAACAAATTCTTTGTGGATAATTCCTTTTGAATCGTAAAAACAAATCAGCATCACCTTAACTTTTGACTTCACCAAGCGACTTTTTTTGGGTGGTCCTTCATCCGGCGCTCTCCATTCAGCACTTTGCCGCTTTGTTTCGGGCTCATATTCAAAACACCACGTCTCGTCACCAGTTACAATCGATTTCAAGAAGTTTCGATCCTGCCGAGCACTTTTAACAATGTCTTTGCAATGCGCAATTCGATCAACTTTTTGGTCTTCGGTGAGTTTGTGTGGTACAAACCGCGAATTAACCTTCTTAAGGCCCAAAACTTCGGTCAAAATGCGGTATGCGGTTGTTTGAGGAATGCCTAATTCCATTTCAATAACTTTCACAGACGCTTTTTTGTTATGTTTGATGAATTCACGCACTTTTTCGATGTTTTCTTCCGATAATCCGGTTCTGGGACGGCCTGATCTTTCGTCATCATCCAGCGTCTCTCTACCCGATTTGAATCGCCTGAACCACTCGTAAACTTGCGTACGGGATAGACACTCATCACCATATGCATTTTGTAGCATTTGGTGCGTTTCAGTAAAGGTTTACCCAGTTTAACACAAAACTCAATTGCAGCTCGTTGTTTGAAACTCATTTTCCGACCGATGTACACAACACACTGACAGTTGAAACGCAATAACTTTGTTGCCGTGCATCCAAATGTCATGACATTTATACCAGTTGTCAATGAGGGACTACGCCATCTACCGGTAAAATATTACAACAGATGGCACTAGTGGTAGGTACTATTTGTTTTCAAACGTTCGGTTTCTTTCGGAATGGAGGGTGTATATGTTAGGTTGGCCCCAAATGACATTAATGGGGGAAATTACATAGCACAAAGGTTTATCACAAGTAAATGTATCAATGGTTCAGAGCGTTTCTTCGACCAAAGTTGGCAGAGGAGTAAGGTACATCAGGAAGCCTACAGGAAGCATGATTAAAAGTACTTTCGTCCATAACAGCGTGAGCTGTGGCCAAAAGTTTGATACGAAAGAATAAGAACTTATAGGGTGATCTAAGTTGGAAAAAACATATTTATTTGTAAAACACTTAAAAATGGAAAACAAATAACTTAGTCGACACAATAATGGACACTGTGTGGAATTAACCATCAGTTGGCAAATTTGTCATACCGAGCCGCCGTAGCTTAGTGGTAGAGCGTTGGCCATAGGCGTGCGCACCGGAAGGGGGTGCAGAGGGGACAGCTGTCCCCCCAATTCAATGTAAAAATGTAAAGTAAAAAGTATAGAAAAATTAAAGTATAGAAGGGAACATGCAATACAGTCAGTCTCTTAGGTTGGGGGCAGAAAGTGCATCTCCGCAGAAGAACGTAAAACTCCTTAAAGGCGAACCCTGCCCCCTCCCCAAAGTTTCTGGCAAAATACGTTGATTATTAGGTATATATTAATAAATGCAAAATAATTAGAACAAATTGAAGGAAAAAACGGGTTTTAGCTTCGACCTCGGTGTTTTTGCGCCAGGAAGAGCTAGAATATTTTTGCCTTTCGCTCCGCCTTATGTCATGTTTTCCACTGTTGTTATGATGGGATAAATTTAATTTCACTCTCATTTTCGCAGTTTTCTTTTTACATAATATTTTTTTTTTATTTCGTGTTTTGGTGCATTTACTTTTTCAAAACTGTGTGGTTCCCGTTTTGTGATTTTTTAACGTGTTTTTACTGTCAACCAGGTAAATTTCCGCATTAGTTTTCATTTCCTTCCATTGGATTATAAGTTTAGAGTTCGTTTTGTCCTTTAAGTGTTTTACATTTCCTTGTCCATTCACTTAAATCTTTGGTTTTCAATATTCGGAACTCTTGTTATTTTATTTGAATTTGCATCTATTTCCCCACCCCAATCTTTTTTCCACACGGGCCTGAATGTACCGTAGTAATAATGACAGTGAAAAATGATAAGAAATCTATTTTAAATAATATGCATGAGCGTAGTGTAGCGGAAAGGACGCCTAGAATAAAGGGACTCCCTTGCCCTCAAACTTTGGGCTAGCTAATTCAAAAGCTATATTAATAATCCCTTTCGCAGGAAGTGACATATAGCTAGGTAAAAAATAGTGCGTTTTTACGGTTTCCCATGGTTGCCAGGAAAATAACTACTAGGATTGCGGGTGTGCTTGAATATACCTCAACCAGCGACATTGAGAGATTTTCAAACCTCTGGTCAAAAACTTTATAATTACTTCCAGGTTTTGTATAGTAATTTAAAGAGTATGGTAATGATTTATTAGGCTAGTAAATTACAGTATTTTTTACTATGTCAAGGAGTTACTGTTTTAATAAGTTTTTAAAAATGTGACATTAAACAAGGTATAGTATTATTATTATTAACGTGTTTGAACTCCACGGTTTCTCCCAATGCCATGATGGATAACTTGAAATTAATGGAAAACTGTGAGTACAATAGCTGTTGAAACTACTGATTGTGGACATAATGAACAGCTTTTAGTATTTCAATGAGGTTATCGGACAATTCGCCAGTTGAAGTTTTCATCGGACTATTTAAGTTGGAAAAAGTTGATGCTGAAAGTATTTTTGATACCATTGTTAAGTGTCAGGAACATCTTGGAACTCTTTGGGAATTGGTAATATCTCTATTTTTTGATGGTGCATCAACGATTCCGGGCAATTAAATGGCGTACAAGCGATATGCAAAGCAATAAACTCAAAGAGTGTGTATTTTCATTTTTAAACTCACTGCCTCACCTTAATATTTGTAGCCACATGCACTTCTTGTATTCAGAACAATGTGTTTTTTATTTATTTATTGTAGCTTCAATACAGTTTGATACATAATGTACGACCCGATACGCACAGGCTGAGAAAGAAGTCATCCGTAAACTCCGTACCATAAAGTCATTTTGAACATTAGATGAGGCTGTGGCACCAGTGAAGAAAGTTTTGATTGTTTCCATCACCTTTTACATCAAATACCTAGGTCAACACGTCAGCAAGATGCAAAAATAATGAGAATTTAGTGTCAAGATTAGAATCTTTTAATTTTATCAATGCAAATAATCAATCGTGTTTCGCAAAAGATCTTAAAAAATAAGCAACTTATGGTAAGTCGAAAGTCAGGATTCGATGAGAGCATAAAATCGGTTTCCATGTTGAAGTCTGCGTTGAAAGAAATTATTTTCAAACGTGGAAGAGGTGTATCAAAAGAAGGACATAGAAATACCAAGAGTGGAAATAGACAACAACGTGGAATCAGTGCATATTTTTTCCTCCAAAATAAATGCGTGTCAATCTTTCTTATCCCTTATTGACGGGTTGCTGCGTGTACTCAATGAAAATTTTTCACAGCAACATACGGATATGTTCAAGTCAGTATGAAAGTTAGTGGCACTATCAGCAGATAAAAGAAATGGAATTTTTTTTTTAATTAGTTAGTCTTCCAGCACCAGTATTTGATTATTTTTTTTATAAATATTCGAAATTAAACTTTAAAATGAAACCGTTAAACAATAATACTAATTATAGTGAATTAACAAGTTCCAAAAATGAAAATAAGCATAATGAATTGTTTTTCAATCTAAACAGATTTCACTTTCTTTGATTTTTCATTAAAAAATGATTCAATCAATTTGTTCTCCATCATTCCACGTTTTCGTCTTTTATTTAAAGATAAATGTAAACAAACCAAGTCCGTTCTTATTATTTAGGTTTTTAAAGTTCAACAAACGAATTCTAATTTTACTTATAATTACAACATATTTATTACAAACATTATAATTGTAATATTCCTTTTTTTAAAGAACTAACTTTAAGAACGTAACGGGGCCCCCAGGCCTTGCCAAGGTTGCCAAATTGCGAAACCGCTGGGCATCGGAACGATTTTGCTACGCATTTCCTTGAGGTGCACTCGCTTTTTTTCTATGCTCGCTCCAGCGCTTCGCTTCTTTCTTAAAAACCGTGTAGTCGATCAGTGGTTTAGCTATTGCAAGCGCCTAGAGCCCCAAAAGGTATTAGAAACCATTATCTTTTATGTATTTATAATCCCCTGCCCCGTCTCCTTTCCCACAGTTGTATTGTTGTTCCTTTACGACATTACTTTCTATGGAATTTTGTTCATTTTCGATCATAAACTGGAGTTTGTATAAAAAACATTCAATTTGCGAACATTTTCATGGTGAAATTTGTGTTCTACATGTAAAAGTACCTACGGAAATGCATCTGAACTCATTTAGTTAATATAGAGTTTCACCTTCAAGGTTAATTTTACTGCTTAAAAGTCGCTCAAATTACACGAGTCTACTTATTCGGGACACAAATATATGACAGAGTGCGAGTCTATGCGTGTTATTTTCGCTATCTATATGCTTCAAATAAGGTCAAAAAACATGTCCGAAGTCAAAATTCGCTGAACAGCAAAAAGGATTCCCTTGTTAGTGTTGTTGTTTTCGTCTAAGAAGCACTCATGTCCACAAACCCACACAATTGACGATAATGAGACTAGTCATGGCTCAAGCGAGCTCTGGCAGAAGAGTGATAGAAAGAATAATTACTTACAAATTTGAATTTGAATTTATTTAAGCCTAACAGGCATCTATGGCCTAAGGCTTGGGACAACAATGGGAAAGTTAGCGGCCAGGGCTTAGCTCCCAGCATTCGCCTGGTGGGACTGAGGAAAACTCTAGAAAACCTAAGCCAGGATGGCCGGTCGTGGGATTCCATCCACGAGCCTTCCGAATGCGGCGCCAGCGCTCTACCAACTCACCTACGGCCGCTCGGTAAAATTACATACGAGTTTGTGAATCAAAACTTTTCTGTTGAACAAATGTATCAAAGTAAATCTGTTACCTCTAGCTTACTCTAAAGTAACTTTTGCGTTGCATCCAAAACCATAGCCCACATCTAGTAATATTCCTCCCGACTTTATCTACAAGTGACAAACAATTACCAAGTGTACTGAAAGAACTGTTGTTTTATTCAGGTTCAATTCTCCGTAGCATACTACATAAAACAGAACACAGTTTTCAATAACACATATCAACATACATTTTATAAAATCGACTAATAGCTTAGAACAAACACAAAGACTTGGTCATACAAATCAGTACAGACTCCGAACTGACCATAATCCACCTTTATCTGAATCAATAGTCATACCACGACAAACCTAACATCAGAAAAGCCAGGACATCAGACTTCCTTTTGCCCTTTATCCAAATTATCCTTAAGGGGAATGTAAAGCCAAGATCTCCAACAAGAGATGGCAGCACTATCTCCGTATGTGTCTAATGTATTTTTATCGTTGCACGAAATTTCAATGTTGCTCCTACAAATTCAATCCTAGAGAGTTCAGACTTTCAGGGAAGAAAGTTCATAAGTAATTCAAGAGTTCTATCCGTGCCGATTTTTTTATTTTCTATCTTGTTCATTGTTGAAATCTTTTTATTGTTGTTATGCCTATAACAATGAAGCTCTTTCAACAATGAACAAGAAAAAAAATGAAAAATCGGCACAGGTAGAACTCTTGAATTACTTATGAACTTTCTTCCCTGAAAGTTTGAACACTCTAGGATTGAATTTGTAGAAGCAGCATTGAAATTTCGTGCAACGATAAAAATACATTAGACATATACAGAGATAGTGCTTCCATCTCTTGTCGGAGATCGTGGCTTTACATGGTCCTTAACAAAATCTTTTTCCTTCTATTGTAAGTTTAGTGTAAGTTTAGTTTAGTATGCTACAGTAACAGCGGCATGATTCTCAGATCCACTCACATGGTTTGCACAACTGGGAACACCTTCGCTCCAGCGGTATTTTTACAGAACCCAAAGAAATTCGAGTGAAGGATATAATGATTTCCCCTTCCTTTCCACGTTTTAAAAATATTCAAATAGTGCGTGTGCAAGACTCTTGCGACTGGTCTTGGTCTTGCATCGGTATCCCTGGTCTTGGTCTTGGTCTTGCATGCAAGACCAAGACTCTTGCGCTCATCACTAGTAATATCCGTTACGATGGAATCCTGACTTATGAAGACTCATAAATATGAAAATTACCGCCATGGGCCGCTGAAATTTGTACAATACACATTGAGATCAGCAGAACTTGGCATTTTGTTCAATATTATACCAATAACTATCAAATACTTCGCGAATGTACCTTGTAAGAGTTTGAGAATCCCTGATCTAGAGTATTTCGTTGTGCTTTGAATATGGTTTAATTCTTAATATTTCGTGTGTTTCCGATAAACGAATCAGTGGCATAGAAATGAGTTTGAAACAAAGCTAGTTTGTTTTACATGGAACAAACAACAAAATTAGTGAACAAAGACGGTTGTGAGTTCTACAATGGATTTATTACCCAGATTATTGCTGTAGTGTGCGAAGAAACGTCATTATTGATTGTCGTTCCTAAACGTGCAGTAGGTCTTATTCTATGGTAATTTTGAAACTTCTGTGTAGTTTTCATGTTTGGTCTTTTGAGTGCTAACAGTATTCTCTATAACAGTTTAACTCGCGGAACTGCTGCTAAGCCGTCATGGTCTGGTAGGCAAAATGGCAGGCCCGCTTTCGAATCTTGCTTTATACTACAATAGTTTACTGGTGTCAATCAAATAAGTTTGAACAAAATTTTGTTTAGAAGGAATACAGTTTTGTTCGAACCCTGTTTTAACAAATGTTTTGTCATCGGATAGACCAGAAATAAAGATTAGGCCTACATTTAACAACTTTATTTAGGTTTACAAGCAGAGTAACTTCGGAAGCAGCTATAGTTAAACAGGTGTCAGATTTCAAATAGGGTTGCCAGCAAGGGCGCCGATTCCGGGAGGCTTTGGGGGCCAGGCACCCATAAGGTTGAGGTGGGCCCCCCTAATGGGAGGGGGCAAAATGTTAAACTGAAGTCGGTTCTCCTATTTATACAGTGCATGGTCATTCGTTTTCTCCTTCTAGTAATGTGTATCTTCCTTTGGCAAATCTATTTAATTGATAAATCCCTCCATGAAGCTCATGTGCTACAGTACTTATATAAATTATATCACGTATAATACCCCTCCCCTGGCTAAAGGAAGTTAATTCGTGCATTGCTTGTGTTGAGTCTATCGTGCATAAAATCGATAACGACCATTTAGTAAATAAAGATAAGAAAAAGGAAAGAAAGAATTAAAGATAAATGGGAACATCATTTTCTGTTGTTTAAGGATCATTGATCGTGATTTTGTTTTATACAAACATAATTTAAGAAACAGAAAAATATATAAGAAAAATAAGCGACAAGAAAAACTCACAGAAAAGTAGGAACCGACTTGCACAAGGAAACATGTCCGTCAAACTGCTGTTTGGATGCAATTATTGTTTACCGTTAATATCGTAATTTTGAGTTTCTAATACAACGTATAGATAGGGAAACTATATAGATGAGAAAGAAACTTCTTGAACTAGGCCTGTCGAGATCGAGAATTAAAAGAAGAAAAACAATATTTGTCCAATAAAGCAGCAGCGCGGCGGAAGGGTAAGTCAGACAGAAAGAGAACCACATTTGGAAAAGCTGAGTAACTCTTCTGAATAGACTAACATTAGTTTTTATTATTTACTAAGTTTATTTTCTAGTAACAGCAGAAGTATTAGTTAGAATATAATATGCTTTAGTGAACCTTTTTTAATGTTATACAAACATAGTTAATTTTTGTAAAAATCTGGGAAAGCTTTCATAATGACTATATGTATTTTTATGAATACACAAGATTTGGCAAACTCTGAATTAAATTTGTATTAAGATCATCATATGTGCCTTCTTAGACTCTTATCTGACAACAAAACACACAACTCAATGGGCCCAGTGATGAATCTAGGCATACTTTCGGGCCCTCCCTCCGAAAGTGTTTAAGTCCCCCCTCGAAAAGTTTCATTAAAAATTATATAAACTTGTAGTATAAAATTAAATTATTTTCACATGCCTTTAGGCATGAAACACGATTTGAAGTTACTAAATGTTTCTTCTCTTGAGCAAGTGGTCATAGATTTCCTCCTTTTCTAACAAAAAAAAAAAAAAAAAAAAGCTTCAATAGATTGGAATTGCTGCCGAACCCAGAAAGTTTATTGAGAGGTGTACGGCTGTTCTTCTGGCCTCGGCTTCGACATATAAAAGAGAAATGGCAACCAAAAGAGAACTGTGGGTAAACAAAACAGCAAACCAATTGTTGTCACATCTTGCCAACATTTAATGTGGTACATCTTGGCCCTTGGGATATAGTCCAGTAAAGATAGGGTTGAGAAAGGGACAAATTAGTAACAAGCTGAAAATTGGTATGAAAGTAGGGGAATTGTGTCAGGAACAACATACTACAAGTTCCCTAAAATCCCACTGTAGCTTTTCTCGCAATTTTGAAAAATGGCCGCCATTTTTAGACGACGGCAGGGAATTTATGGAAATCGTCACCATTTACGTTTATGCCTCTAGTCACCGTTCTAATTATCACAAGGCCATGAATCATATATGGTTGGAAAACTTGAAAGGCAGAAAATCTAAATAAATAACATATATGCCCATCGTGCCCTATTTGGAGAAGAAGAAGAAATAAACATATTTTTTTTTTATAATAAAGGAATATTCAGAAATCATGGGAAGTATGCAACACTGACAGTTATTGTACATCAACAAAAATACAGCCAACAATGACACAGATTGGTAATATACAAGCTGAGAAAAGAAAACTATAACCAATATTACTTTCTTAGCTCTTTACAAAAGTGTATAAGGTAACATTCACTTTCACGGCTCTAGTCACCTTCCGTTATTACATAGGACCAAGAGTTATATATCGTTGGAAATCTTAAGAAACGTAAATTCGAACGAGGTAACACTTATACTAATCCGTGGAAGAAGAAGAGTAAACCCCAAAATTTCGTGAGAAAACGTGATTTTTTAAATATAAATTGTTTAAAATTTGCAACACTGATAATTATCATATGTCAACAAAACTCCGTCAATATTTTCACCATCATAATTATTAATTTACTTTAAAAATGGCGTACATTTTTCCCAATCGAGTAAGCTTTTATGACACATAGTTTTTTTACACCACGTAAATGTAGAATAAAAATAATTTCTTGACAATATTACAAAGTAGAAGAAATTGGTAGTCTTCTTTGCATGGGAAACCCGTAATTCGCACACTTAAATCACTGTCAACTACACTAGTAATTTGAATGTAATTTTCTGTTTGAATGTCTTGTTTATAACTTGAATGTAATTTTCCTAGAAGTATTTTTCAAATCAAATTTAATGTTTGCATTAGACGTTAGTATGGATTTTAAGAACATTTTTGTAACTAGTCCATTCTGACTTATATCATTAGAAATCAATAAGACTGTCATTGTTATCTCCTTCATCATTTGGTTGTGCATTCATACATATCCAATTCCTCGACACTGGCGACATAAATTAGAGCACACAATCCCTGCTTTCCGACAACCGCACAGACGTTCACAGCCCTTATTACCGTTACAGGATATTAAATGCATGACATTACATGGAGCAGGTTCTTTGGTAATTCTTACTGGTACAAGAATATCTACTAATGTTTTCCATCCATATTCGGTCGCTTGCATTTCATTTCCACCCCACAATTGAACCTGATGATTCGCTCTCAAGATGTGATGTTTCGCAGCATCACTGGTAGGTGGCAATGCTGCTAATTACATTTCGTTCTGAATGGGGCAGCGACTTACTGCAACGATGTAGGAATGATACCGGAATTCATCCAATGAAGTTACTGTTGCTGGACAATCGGAGAGCGCTAATAAAAATATTGTACCAGCTTCAATCAGAGATTGTACCGAAGCTTTATCATGGTTGAAAACTTCAAGTGATCGGTATAAGTCTTCCCGTTTTTGAAGTAATCGCAATGCCTTTTTCTTTCCCTGTCGATACAAACCACATGATGTGTCGCATCCAGTTAAAGCATGGTAACTGAGTAAAGCAGTTAGCATATTTGCCCATGTATCTTCCAACTTCTTAGCAGTGGCGGTTTTTCAGGTGAAGTTAGTGAAGCTGTACTTCACCTATTATTTTGTTCTTTTATTGACTAAATAAATAAAAATTGTTTCTGAAAGAAAATGAAGTAGCGTAACAAAATTCCAGCA
>JAGDQP010001165.1:25873-124809 GCA_022664845.1 Lepisma saccharinum | reverse complement strand
ATATATATATATATATATATATATATATATATATATATATATATATTATTTATTCCATCCGTCTTCTTTTATACCCATATGGAAGAGTACCATAGTTATCTACCCGTTTTCTTTTATTATAATTGACTTGGAAGATTTTATTGGTCTCTGGTATAGTAAATACTTTAAAATATTTCGATCGTGTAATTTGACGACCAATAGGTACATGATCAAATGGCAAATCATTTATAATCATCTCCCGCACCTGTTCAATTTTAATATATTTCAACGTCTTATTATTTAAGGTATTTCATTTTATTTTGCAACTGTTTTAATTTGTTTTCTTTTGGGGATAACACATCATACCCAATAAAACATTTAGGTTCACCAGCACAATACTCTTGTATATATGCGTCGGTCCCGTATGATGCGTTCGTTCTTCCATTCCCCTAGATAAACTCCTCTATTTAACTCTCGATCGCCAGGACGTTAAACATAGATAATATTATTCGTATCATGGTAACGTACATGCTCCCCAAGTAAGTCTAAGTAGCGGTATAGCTCAAGCCTGCCATGTGTGGTTGTATAAACTGCTATTATTAAATTTGTGTTTTTTTAAAGAGACCGCTACATTATCATCAACCTCCCAGTTGAGTAGGCGAATTTTATGACCAAGTGCAGTACATCATTTAACTTCAATATTGGGGTCGGTTAACTTTTCAAAATACTCTTCAGGGTCCCTGATAATACTGGTATGCTCCAGGTTTCCCCTCTGAGCAAACTTACCCCACAGGGAGTTCAACGCTAACTTCGCAATACTTTTCTTAGCTTTATTTTTCACTGTTATCTGATGATCTAATTTAATGCCCGCTTTCTCATGATAGTCTTTTATAAACTTCTCATTTTTCCCTCGGTGTCACACCCTGAGGGCCGACCGTTGCATTCTGTTTTGATCGTCATAAACAAGTTGATATACTCTGTAAAAGTCCCGCCTTTTTTCAACATCGTACTCCCACACCTCATATTTCTTCAACACTTTGTATCCTTTCTCGACAGCTTTTCTCACCTCATCCACAACCCATACATCTGTCAGGATTCTCTCTCATTTGCCTGGGTACATTCTTCGTCATTCAGAGTGTCTGTGCATGTTCTACACAGAGGTAATAATAATTTATCGCCGCTACGATAAAGCAAAACAGGGTGGTATAGAGTATCTGGTGGGAGGACTCAACATTTTATTAGTCCCCGAAGTGCTGCAATGTCAGGACACTCACTATCACCGACGTAGATTTTAGGGTGACGTACAGGATATTTCATTACCTTGCAGCAGTATGGATAAAGGGAAATTATATCCGCATAATTAACTCGCTTCCCTTCTTTAACTTTGGAGTGCAGTTTTGTTGCATCCACTTTTCCTCCATACAGACTTACGTGGTATAATAGAACATCTCTTAGCCATGGGGTGTGCTCTTACAAAGACAGTTACATCCTGATGGTCTTTAAGAAATCGTCGCTATTGATACTCCTACACCTGGTGCACTACATTCCTCAGTTCTTCTAATTCAGTAATTTTATTTACAGTATTCTCATGCCGCCTATTTAAGGTTTTGTAGGGGTCGTTATATATAGAGTTATGAAGGTCTGTGGTGTAACACCGTCGGCATCCGTGGTATAGGTACCCTTGGTATTCCCAAACATGTTTTCACACCATTGTGATTTGCATACCCATCTACCTTATATCCACCTTTTACTACAACTTCCTGGTCGTTACCAGCATGCTGAATATGAATATTTAAACTATTTGCTTTGTGAACTAGCCACTGAACAGCGCCATCGGACTGAGTATCTTTCCACCTATCCTATACCCATTGTTTGGAATGATACCAATTTATTAGTTTGTAAGAACTTTTTTATAAATACTAGATTACAAGCACTGGCAATGCTTATGGTTTCGAGAAATGGATCAATGCCTGATAGAGCCTGAAACTCAGTCATAAATTTTGTGCATGCATTCCGCAGTAAATTTACATCAGCAACACAATATTTAGTTAGCTGTTCCTTAAAATTAAACCTCGCATCACCAAGTCTCTCTTTTTTCCTAATTTACCTTTTTTCAAACTTCTCCTTCTGCTTCTTTTTTAAATTGCTCACGTCATAACACTTAAGCTCGGGTAGAGCACCACAATAAATCTCATCATTTTTTGTATTAAAAAGTGTGGAAAGTATCCCTTGAAAACAGATAAATCAAACGCATCGCTCAAGTTATTTAACGCCACTGGCAGAAAGTTTAAGCTGTCGATAAATTTCAAGTACAAATACGTCATTGATATGATTTTGCACACCCGCATAATTACTTTTGGTGTCCACTTTTTGAAACATTATTGTTCGCCGATAAAGTTGTGCGGTCACAGCCCTTGGCGTTGTGTGCAGTGCAAACTAGTTTATTAATACTCTCTCGCCTTAATGCTAAAAATCTAGAAATTCCAGTATACAACTATCTCCATAAAATTTATGCTGCATACATCATACCTTTCAGCCCAATCACAACTGCACAGCCATAACACTTATAGCACAACTGCTGACATACATATTTTTACATAAATTATTTGCTGTCCTTTTACCGAAACTGCAAACAGAATGTTAATACGTTGTACCGTTTACGAAATATACACGGTTAAACATTTGATCCTTGATCTCGAGATCACCACTTTTTTAAAATAAACTATTTGCTGACCTTATACCGAAACTTCAGAGAATTTCAAAATTTTGTACCGTTTGCGAGATATACAGGGTTAAATAATTGATCTTTGATCTCGGGATCACCACCTTTTTCACATAAGCCATTTGCTGACATAGCGAAACTGCAAAGAGAATTTTAATATGTTGTACCGTTTACGAGTTATACACAGTTAAATATTTTACCTTTGACCTCGGGGTCACTATTTTTAATAAACTATTTGCTGTCCTCATACCGAAACTGCAAACAGAATTTTACGATGTTGTACCTATTACGAGTTATACATGGTTAAATATTTGATCTATGAGCTCGAGGTCGCCGCTTTTTCACATACGCTCTTTGCTACCCTTAGACTGAAATTCCAAACAAAATTTTAATATGTTGTGCTGTTTACAAGTTATACACGATTAAACATTTGACCTCGAAGTAGAACCGTGCAACGAGCGGAATTCGAGCGCTCAAAATCCGAAGCCCAAAGCAGTCACGCTCGAAACGTGGGAGAAGTGGAAAAAATCCTCCTGGAGCAACTTCCAGCGTGAATAGGTTTCGAGCGCTCGAAATAAATTAGAGCGCCTTTCGAGCGCTCGAACTGTTCGAGCGGAGTGCCTGCTCAAATTACGTCATCAGATTTCATTTTTGTTTTTATCTTCCTGTAACTTTTTAAAGGAGGTTCAGTGTTGCCAACTAACCTAATAATAATAATGGGTTATCTAACAAAAACTTTTGAAACAGAATAGGCTATTTACGAAACCACGATGTTGAACCATATATACGAGATTTGGTCAAAATAAGGTAAATTCACAATTTTCAACACATCTCAACGAAACTTCGCACAACTTAGTAATTTGACAAGACGAACATAGAGTGCGTCCGAAACCAAAATTTGACATATATATACGAGGGTTGGTCAAAATATCTCAAATCCACAATTTTCAACATATCACAACGAAACTTCGCACAAGTTAGTAATTTCACAAGACGAAGAACCTAGAGTACGTCCGAAACCAAAATTTGACATATATACGAGGGTTGGTATAAATATCTACAATCCACAATTTTCAACATATCTCAACGAAACTTCGCATAACTTAGTAATTTGACAAGACCAAGAACATAGAGTACGTCCGAAACCAAAATTTGACCCATATACGAGGGTTGGTCAAAATATCTCAAATCAACAATTTTCAACATATCACAACGATACTTCGCACAACTTAGTAATTTGACAACACGAAGAACCTAGAGTACGTCCGAAACCAAAATTTGACATATATATACGAGGGTTGGTCAAAATATCTCAAATCCACAATTTTCAACATATCACAACGAAACTTCGCACAACTTGGTAATTAGACAAGACGAAGAACCTAGAGTACGTCTTAAACAAAACATTTGACCCATATATACAAGGGTTGGTCAAAACATCGCAAATACACAATTATCAACAAAACTTTGCCCAGCAGTAATTTCACAAGACGAAGAACATAGAGTACGCTCGAAACAAAAAAATACCCATATTTACGAGAGTTGGTCAAAATATCGCAAATTCATAATTTTCAATATATCTCAACAAACTGCACAATTTACTAATTTGGCAAGACGAAGAACATAAAATACGCACGAAACCAAAATTTTGAAACGTATATACAAGGATTGGTCAAAATATTTAAAATCCACAATTTTTAATACATCTCAATAGAACTTTGAACAATTTACTGATTTGATAAAACGAAGAACATGGAGTACGTCCGAAACCAAAATTTTGACCCATATATACGAGAGTTGATCAAAATATCTCAACAACCACATGGGCTTGATAAAATACGCTACTTTTCACCGAACAAACGAAACATAAGTGTAAAATGTCTCCCGGTTCTGAAGGCGTACGATAACCAGCTTAATATTACTTTAAATTTTGTTGGTTTGTCTATTCACTTACAGTGATCAACGAATCCTTGGAAAAAAGACAATCAACTTTGACACTTTATCTTTTGGGTCCTTCTCGTGTTCTGTTACACGAAGGACATGTTATTTCTGCACTTTAATATGCTTAAATTGTGAACAAGTTTGTGACCAAACAAAGCTGGCCACGTGTTGACAACAGCATGAAGTTTTATACTTTATCATCAGAGGGATATACCATTGCTTGAATAGATATTGGTTTGCCCATATCGACCGACATTTATCAATATAGATATAGGTTAACGACATGAATCGATATAATGCCATGACGAATGCTCTATTTTTATAATATATTTATTCACTCAGAAAAAAGATTTGTAAAAATCGATTTATTCATTGCAAAATAGTTTTAGAATATAGGTAAATTAGTTATATCGATAATCGGTGTCGATCCCACATCGATCGACGTGGTCTCAAACGAGGGCCATCTCTCGTCCGCATTTACGATGTGGAACGATATGGGTCCCATAACCGACCAACATGAATATGCTACTGGGGTATCAAACATTTGTTCAAATATGATTAGAATTAAACGTATTTATAACCAATAACTGTTAATCAACGAATTAAAACAAATATTGACATTCAAAACGCGCCTGTGTCCTACTGGAGTGAATTTCTAATTTCAAGATTTTAGTCTAGGAATCCAACCCAGAAATGTCAGAAATCACGGGAAAAATTCCACGAAATTAGATTATTTTTAACAATTATAATATTTTGCGCTGCCACCGTCTCATTTTCTAATTTAAACATTTTAGCCTCGAGATCAAACTCAAGGCCCCTTGAATGCCTCGAATATGAAATTTCACAAAAATCAGATAATTTCTAGAGATTATAACAATTTGCACTACAAGCATTTTGGATATCACATTTTCTTATTTTTGGTCTCAAATTTGTAATCATCGTCCCATGAAAGCCCCAAATATAAATTTTCTCGAAAATCAAATGTTTTTTAACAATCAGAATATTTCACGCTCCCTGCATCTTCGATTTGAAAATTCAATATGTTTGGGCTGGAATTCGTAATCAGCGTCTCTCGGAACACCTAGTTATAAAATTTTACAAAATCTAATAGTTTTTAAGAATGTATTACTTTTCCGGTTGCCGCCCTCTTGGATTTCAACATTTTTGAAACACTAATCAAACTCAGAGCGCCTTGAAAGACCCGGATTTAAAATTTCAGGAAAATCAAAATACTCTTACAATTATCACATTTTGCGCTCCCGCCATATGGGTGTTAAAAATTCAAACTTTTTGGATCGGATTCGTAATCAGCGTTCTTCGAAACACCCACATATGGAATTTAACAGAAATCTGATAATTTTGAACATTTTATCACATTCCAAATTGCCGCCATTTTCGATTTCTCATTAAAACGGAATCCAACGAATATCCGATTTTTAGCAATTTTGAAATTTCGTAAAATTCAACAATTTTAGTTTCAGAATTGAATTCAGCAGCACTTGAAAGTCCCACATATTAAATTTAACGAAAAACTGATGACTTTAGCAGTTATGATATTTCGCGCTGTCACCATCTTGGATTTCAAAAGTGTATATTTCTGGCATCGGAAATGGACTCAGGGTTCTTGTAAACCCACACATGTAAAATTTCACGAAATCTAATAATATTTAGCAATACGACATTTCGCGCTGAGGCCATCTTGGATTTTAAAAGTGTATATTTTTGGCCTCGGTAATTTACCCAGGGCTCCTTCAAGCCCCCACATATAAAATTTCACGAAATTCTGATCATTTTTTACAATTGTGACATTTCGTGCTGCCGGCATCTTGGATTTTAAAAGTGTATATTTTTGGCTTCGGTAATGGATTCAGGGCTACTTCAAGCCCTCACGTATAAAATTTCACGAAATTCTGATCAGTTTTAACAATTGTGACACTTCGCACTGCCGCCATCTTGGATTTCAAAAGTGTATATTTTTGCCGTCGGTAATGGACCCAGGGCCCCTTCAAGCCCTCACATAAAATTTTACGAAATTCTGATCATTTTTAACAATTGTGACATTTCCCCTACCCCATCTTGGATTTCAAAATTGTATATTTTTGGTCTTGGTAATGAACTCCCCCCCCCCCATCCTAATCAAACTGTCTTTTACAATGATGATGTTTCGCGCTGGCGCGGTCTTGGATTACAAATTTTAACATTTTTAAGCTCGGAATTGTAGTCAGCGTCCCTTGGAGCTCCCAGAAATGTTGGCGTTAAAATACCTATTTAATCACGTTAATAGTTTTTTAGTACTTAATTAATTATCTGTTGTATCAAAGCTATAAAATTGAAATTATACTATGATAAGAATAATAGTATCACAGTTGGCAACATTGTGCATTACGTCCTTTACCAAGATAAACGGAGGGGAAGGGGAAATTCCAGGACTTTCGAGCGCTCGAAATATTTTGAAGCCCTCGAATACAGGATTTCGAGCAAAAGTGTTCGAACAAATCTGTTCGAGCAGATTTTGATCGATCATACTCTGCTCGCTCAAAAACGTATTTTTGTGTTTCGAGCGCTCGAAATCCGCTCGTTGCACACCTCTACCTCGAAGTCACCACTCTTTTCATATACTCTATGCATAATTAAATATTTGACCTCTAATATCTTATTATAGCTAATATCACACCATTATTTAATATTAAATAGTATGCATGTGCTGGTTAATGGTTAATACTATGTTAAGAATCCGATAATAAATAACAAAATACACATACCTTTTCCAATTATCCACTGTTGTTCACTGCTGTTCACTCTTATTAGAGCAATGATAAAACATATACACTCGCTATCACATCTAAGTCTCAACTGACGTAATGCACTATTGTCATACTTTTATATCGAGATATTGTTCCATTTTATAAAAATAGAAACATTAAATAAAAGTTTATATAATTTTACTAATATAAGCCTCTTCTATAAAACAGCTGTATATTATATTTTTACTGTAAACTACAACTAAGTAACAGAAGGGAATACAGCGTTCGTAAAATGGCCTCTCTGCTGTCGAGCATCTCCACCAAGCGGCACTATAAGGGTCATAGGCTTTTTTCTTATGTAATTTGTACTGTATTAAATAGCGGCTATAAAACGATGGATCCTAATGGTTCCTAATGCCAAAATTTGGATTTAGCTAGATTATAATGAAAAACGACAAGGGTGTTTATATAAGGGAGATTTTCCAATTTCTTTTTTGCAATATCGGGACCTAATGGTTCCTAATTGCCAAAATTTGGATATAGGTAGATTATAAGGTGAAACTTTGCAGTATCGGGGCCTAGTGGGGACTAATTATAAGTGGAAAAAGTGTTCGTAGCCTTTCATAGCCTTCTTGATGTAAACTCTGCTGTTAAATAGGGGTTGGAAAACAAGTTCGTACCTTTTATGCTGTTCTGCACTGGTCTAGGGGTTGCGAAAGAGGG
The DNA here is from genome assembly GCA_022664845.1 of Lepisma saccharinum. Lineage (NCBI taxonomy): Eukaryota > Metazoa > Arthropoda > Insecta > Zygentoma > Lepismatidae > Lepisma > Lepisma saccharinum. Next base: position 116,700 of record JAGDQP010001165.1, on the reverse strand, counting down.
AATGATAAATGCCGAAGAAATAGGTTCATGGCTTTTTATGCCATCTGTGCTATGTTAAATAGGAGCTGGAAGAAAATGGCATACTCTTATATCAAATCTAGGTGTTAAAAAAGGGGCTCATAATCTTTTACAAAATAATGTTACTTTTTACAATTAATACAGGGGTCGTAAGAGAGAAAAAAGTAACTAAATCTAATTACAATAAGTAACTAAATCTGGTTACAATCTTACGCCAAATTTCCCCACTCTACTCACCTCATACAGCCAGTATCAATCAGTACGATAAATACTGACCTAAAGGAACTGAGCCACCCACGCTTAATAATATCACCGTCGTATTGCTTTCGTGAACACCTCCGATCGCTTTAGGCTAACTGATAATTACACATAAAGCCAATAGCATCTCAAACAACCACTATCAAACAACCATATAATACATCATGACCTCAAGTAACTGAAAAAGGATCGCTAAATTATATCGCCATCATGTCACTCCCGCAAACACCTATGATCCCTTTAGGTTAAATCATTATGAAACATAAAGGCACTAACACCTAATAGAACCACTATAATAAGTAATCACGGTGAGAAAAGAGAAATAACACAATCTCCTACTAATTGAGAGAGATGCCGGGGATTTTCCCTAGTGCAAGAGGATTTCATCCCCGGTTATTAATTCGCAACATCATGTCAATTAGGGATAAAGTCTCAGTATTTCTACCTAAACATTCAGTGTTCATAGGGTACGCCAGGGATTTTCCCTGGTGCATAAAAATGTCATCCTCAGTTCACCCAATAGTGTCAAAAATTAAAATAATTCATTCTCTCCCATTATCAGTGATCGATTTGTCAGAGAATGTCAGATATTTTCACGGGTGTATGAGGATTTTATCCTAGGTTCAACCAGTCATACCTAAAGTTATAATAATTCATTCTCTGTCACCCATCGAATTTTAAATTTACACCCGTCTCTAGGATATTCAAAATAATAAAGATGAGAAAACTTACCAATGATGATATTTTCCACTAAAGAAATTATCTCACTCTTAACTTAAATAAGAGACTGGTTCAACTTACCAAGAAAGATTCACTAACGTTAGCGTTATACCCCCACCTTACCTAACTTTGTGGAAAATTGCACGAATTACCGTACCTGACTAACAGCAAGTACCCTTTTCCCAGAGTTGTACGACACGCCGTGTCGCAGTTTTTGGTTACAATGTATAAAATCTTTCGTCCCCCCTTTTCGCACCCTTTCGTGAAAGGCTACGGCATATCTTTTTAGCCAATATTTAACATAGCAGAGATTCTACAGGATTTAACCCCACATAGTGAACAATGCCATAGAAGGGTACGAAGCCCTTTTTTCAACCTCTGTTTAACATAGTAGAGATTACAGCAAGGAGTTCGTGAAAGGTTATGGCTTGTTTTTTTCAGCACCTACTTAAAATAGCAAAGATTACACAGGAATATAGGCTAGCTTACCTAACCCAAATAACATGGAATAGGAGAGTACGAATCTCTTTTTCGTCCCCTACACAGATAGGACAGATTGCACAGGAATATATGCTAGTAGAGCAGTGCACGATAGCAAGTAAGGCTACGAACCCTTTAAATCCCCTATTTATCATAGCAGAGATTGCACAGAATTTAACCCCAATACACGATAGCAGAGAATCCATAAAAGGGTACGAAGCTCTTTTTCAACCCCCCCCCAAACACTATTTAACATAGCACGAATTACAGAGGCTACGAACCCAATCCGTAGCAGAGTTTCCAATACAGGACATGAATAACCTAACGCAAATAACGTGGAATAGGAGACTATGAACTCCATAAATATGAACCAGTCATAATACTAGTAATGTCCCTTGAGCAAAAGGGAGGTGATAAGTAGTCCAACTATGATGTGTGATGGTCCTGAGTCGATTCTGTTTCATACTATGTTGGCTTAGTGCTCAACACTTACTATGTGATAGGTTTCTGAAGTTTCTCCCGTTTTATTCAACTTTCTTGACTCTAGCAATTGTCCTATTCAGCCTGAGCCAAAGTTTTCTAAAGTTTTACAGGCAATCCTGAGAACTGGTTAACAAAGAATAACTGCTCTTAGCTTGCCATCGGAACTTATAGTAAAATTTACAATAATCCCAGTGTAGTCATTCTAGGTTCATAACAATAAAGATTGCTTAACGTACCTTAATAGCGTGCCACTTTAAGTTACAGCACTCAAAAGAGTTTAATAACGAAAAGGAGTCAATTGTCAATTCTGTTTATCTCTGTGTAACTTCCTCCCTAAGTTAAAGGAACATTTTACATAATGCAAAAATACCTTAGGTCTAGAATGTATGAAATTATATTGCATACGCAAGTTATTGTGTAAATATGAATCGCTAACAAGGAGCAGAAAAAAGTTACATCAACTTAATAGCATTTCATACCTCACCACGAATTAGAAAGAATTAAAAATGTAGGATATATTACATATTATTAAAATATAATCAACTCTAGATCATATAAACAAACTCGATCCCACCATTCACTTCATAACTGAGCTAACGTCGTTTATTAACGTTATTGCCATTCAATATAAGAACAATAATACCTCATAAAACCATAAGCAACCAGTACAATAGATAATCACTCAAGTAATTAAACCTCAGTTGCCCAATAATGTCATCATCAACATCTAGCTCTCCTTATCAGCTATTACCCTTAGCTTAACTCATAATCAAACATAAGTCCAATAACACCTCATACAGTTAGTACCAATCAGTACAATAAATATTGACCTCAAGTAACTGAGCCACCCACGCTTAATAATATCCCCATCAAATTGCATTCGTTAACACCTATGATCCCTTTAGGTTAACTCATAATTACACATAAGGCTAACAACACCTCATACAACCACTATCAAACACTATAATACATCATGACCTCAAGTAACTGAACTAGGGTCGCTAAATAATACCATCACGTCGCTCTCGCAAACACCTATGATCCCTTTACGTTAACTCATAATCATAAGGTCAATAACAACTCATACAACCAGAATCAAGCAGTACAATAAATATTGACCTCAAGTAACTGAGACACTGTCACTTAATAAGATCATCATCATACTGCACTAGTAAACACATATGTTCCCTTAGTTATCTCATAATTAAACATATGGCCAAAAACACCTCATACAACCACTATCAAACACTATAATACATCATGATCTCAAGTAACTGAGCTAGGGTAGCTTAATAATATCACCACCATTATCACGGTGATGATAATATCACCACAATAATATCGCCATAAAATCACAGAACATTTTACCTTTTCATGCCATACACAGCACCCCACAGGCTTGCTTACCTAACATAATATGCGGGTTCGAGAACTTTTTTGGTATGCTTATGTCAAATCTGAAGTCAGTTCCTACACCCTACAACTAATGGTCAATAGTAGGCGGTAACTTCCCAATATGAGTTTGTTGGCCATCGAACCGAATATTCACCTGGGCCCAAGTCAAAAGCAAAATATTTAACCGTTTATAGCTCGTAAACGACGAAACATATTGATATTCTGTTTTCACAGTGATATGTATTTTGGTGTGCTAAAGTCAATTCTGAAGTCAATTTGCTAACTTCTCCTTCCCCACTTGTGGTCGTAGAATTATGAAACTTATAATGCAATTTATTTTAGTCACGGTATTGTTAAATATGAAAATTATGTTTCTACCTGTTGCCGTTTACGAGATATAATGGTTCGAATTTTTCGAATTTCGCTCTTTTGGCGCGAGAACTATGAAACCCTCAAACTTTATTTTGTTCACGGCAATTCTGAATTTGAAAACTGCTTCTTTCTACCTATTATTGCTTGAAAGATATGGTGGTTCAAATTTTGACATTTTAGAAGCAGAGATGAGAAGCTCGCAGATTATATGTTATTTGGCTCGGTGATGCCGAATGTGAAATTTTCTTCTCTACCACCTACTCTTTCCAAAATATGGCGGTTCGCTCCCAGAGCTATGAAACTCGCAAATTATATGTAATTCGGGTCGGTGATGCTTCCATAATATGGCAGTTCGAACTCAGAAACTCGCAGTATTTGGGGTCGGTGACGTTTGCTTTTTCCAAGGTAGCAGATATTACACAGGGCTTTCACCTTAGTCTGAACTTGTATCGCGCCAATTGCACAAAAACTGAATGCTTCTATTATTCCGTAGCTGTCACCAGGCTGCAGGAAAGCGGGATAATTGTAATAATTACTATATTCACAAGTATGCAAGACGCGCAGAACTCATGTAAGAAATTACACACAGAAAATAATATTTTTCTTTGTTCTTTGACAACAAGTACACGTTCGGTATAAAATTCAATAGATCTGCCTCCCAGCGCTATTTTATAGATCATACAAAAAATATAGATTTGCCGGTAAATTACAGATCGACGTGGTGTTGGAGGAGGTAATAAATGTGAAATGCCACGCTATGTCCACAAATTGTACTTTAATAACCATCCGTTATGATCCAGTGGTTATGTATGTACTATATTTTTTCTTTTCACAAATTGCTGTTTCCATAATTATTCGTTGGATATATAGTCTTGAGGATAATGTCGGGAGAATACTGAATTACATTCGAAGAACATCACTTGGTTTCCAGTACGTGGTTATAATTTACATGCACTGGCACTGCACTACCACGATATGTCGGTTTAAATTGAGAAACTCGCAAATTGGGTCGGTAATGTTTGCTTCACTTTAGTTTACATTGTAACTGAACTCGTCTTGCGCTAGGCAATATTTTTCTATAATAGCCAAATGTGTCTATTATTTCGTTACTGTCACCGCGAATATAGTGACTAGTAAAATTATTCGGCCCCTCAAGTGTTAGTACAAAATATGGAATTTATTAGAAAGATAATCTGCTACAGCAGACAGGAAACAAAATAAAGTTACCTTTGGATGACGTGTGACACGTTTTCCATCTGCATATCGGTGAATGGGTAAATAAGACATACAAATACTGTTTTAAGTAGAATTCACCCTAATATTAAATGTTTGTTCCTTTAAATGACTAAATAAAACATACGAAACGTGTGAGACGTCTTCCAACCCATGTGCTTTTTTGCCATCAAAGTACCATTTCAGAGGGTCATATTTAGCAATAAAAGAGACATTCAGGTAGAAAATAGTCTTTCAAATGTAATGTATAGTAGAAAAGAATCTATTGGTTAAAATAGTGACATTTCAACACATTGTTTAAGTAAACAACTAGCCAAAATAGTCTCAATAAATTCATACAAAAATAAAAATGCACATATTTTGTAAGTGCACTTTTTATTTACCCTAATTTATTTGAAATATATGTGTATTCAATCATATCAATGTCACTGACATATATCAGTTAACAATATTAAATATATACGTTGCTGTTTTCACCAGACAAAAAAGGGAAGATTCCTTCCAGGACAGTTATTTGGCTGTCTCCTGTATTACATTCGTAAACTATTTAGTAATACACTGTTTTTTAATTATTTATTTCTATTGCATTGCCGAATCAATGAGAAGTTTGCTGTAGAAAAAGTGTACGACAGATTTGAAGTAAAAAGACGCAGAATTCTGCAACAGGGAAAGTCTTGAAATTCCATCCCACCCAAAACGTTTTAGTTTGGTCGTTAGCATACGGACCAAATATTTCCAAGGTTTTTACGAATAGATTCTATATTCCTGGAAAAAAAATACGTAAAATAACACCAAACACATATGAGATTGAATACACGGGTAATAAGGGAGATAAATGTACTACAACAGTAGACGTCACTAGGCTTCGACCGTATGTAACAGTTGAACCTCTCGATTAAATAAAGTTTTTAAAGAGAAACGAAAGAGAAGAACAGTCTTTTGAATATTCGTCGACAGCGACGAGAGCATTTATTGTGCGAAATTTAATTTTAGTTATACTCATTGCATAGCAATTCTATTCATGACGTTCTAGTTGTAAGAGAGCCCATTTTCGGTTAACCGCAAAATAGAAGGATACAGAATTTTTGCTAAAACATCATATGACATGCATGTCTCAAACGTAAATTTGATAATAATATTAACAATAATAATAATAATAGTAATAATAATATTAATTTTAAAAGAAATAATTACTTCGAAGCGTGTAAAATATTTTATATATGGAGATCTCCACAAAAATAATAGGTAAATAGTATCCGAAGAAAATAATATATGCAGCATGAACTTATGACATAAATAATAAATAAATATCAACATATAAGTTATATGTGCGATACATGTTGAACAGAGTTTAACAGCAAAGTATCAGTACATATTTTGAACACATTGATAATAAACGACAGAAAGTCTACAATTTGTAAACTACTGAAATGTCTTTTCCCTGAAAAACAACTAAATTTAGACACATCCTATACATGCTCATAGTATAAGAAAAGGTCGAGACCGAGAGCTTAGTTTAAGTGACGATCCCGAACATTCACTCTGAAAAAAAATAATAAATATAAAAATAAATTCACGTTACTTACAGAAACCTTTCGATAAAGAAGTTTGTTGCCTTTTCCATCGCCCATTTCAGCTTTAAAAATTTAACTAACTTCCAAATAGCTTCATAAAATAAATATTTGAGTATGGATTTGAACTTACCTACGAAAAAGCAGAAAGAAGCAAAAAAATTAGTACACTGTAGAACAATTTCTTCAAATATGTATATTCAATTGACAAGGAAAATGCAATACATATCTCAAACTAAACAGAAAATTAAATAACTTTAGATAAAAAATAATTGTATAGAATCCTCCGTCGCTGTATAATCAACATAAAAATTATGACGGCGAAGGTAGTAGTTGCGTCGCATGCCAACCGACACACTTCCAAAATTCGTTGTAGATTGACCGTGAAATCGTCGTCTGATTCAACTTTATTCACGATATAACGAAGATAAATCTGTAGTTTCACTAAGCGATATCATCCAAGACACTTCAAATTGATAACTGTCAAATTCAGAGAAGTTTTCCACCAGAATAACTACATAAACCTCGAATATTAGCCGCTGATCGAATGCTGTACGCTTCATAACCAACCATGGTGAGATATGCAAAGAATAAAAGCTTTGCTTCAGTCTAAATTCATAGTTACCTTTTCATTAAAACACTATAATATTAAAATCACGTTTATTATTTACCCTCGTACATTTATTTTATAAGCCGAGTTTAAACATCTGAGTGTAATATAAATCTTATTTCTAGGTTCAAAACTAACAGAAAGAAATTCATTCTAAAGTCTACAGCTTATCTATGCATACATTTGCAGTTTTGAAGTTCTTATGTACAAGCCATGACCTTGATCTTGAAAATTGCGTTCCGTATTATTGGAAACCAAAAGTTCTTAGAGTGATGCGCTGTGTCATCGTGACGTAACGTTATGAGCAAAGTGCTAGGCGAATGTAAGTAATCATCTTTCACCAGCTCGTCTTACATCGATGCTAAACCACCGGTATGTGACTCATTTTCTACCTTAGTTTCGTATCCAGAATGCGAAATTACAAGCCGACAACGCCGCATCAGACAGAGTACTGCACTTGAGATAAAAAGGCACTGATGGGTGCACGTGACTAAGAATCAGCCATCTTGGAATGTGTCGTATACACCGCCTATCGTAATCAATTTGTTGTAGATTTATCACCAGTCACAAACATTAGAATACGCCAGGACATCACTTCTGTTGTTTAAGCCTCTCCTGTAACATGTTTTTCGGTTTTCCCATATACACTGCCTCACATTTCATACACGGAACACGGTATACCACTAAACATTATTCTTCTCCCTTTAGAGCATTTTTCTTCTTGTTTTTCACTAAACCCAGGACCCTCTTTTCCTATATGTTTTCAATGTATGAACGATGAGGCAGTGTATATAAAAAAGGCGAAAAAGAAATTACAGGAAAGGCTTAAACAACACAAAGATGACGTTAAATTAAAAGGAGACAAATGCTATTTACAGACATGTAGAGGAAGAGTCATATGATATGGATTGGGAAAGGGTGGGAATTCTAGATCAAGAGGAAAATATGTTGGTTAGGAAGTGGAAAAAAGCTAGGAAAATGATGGAAACGGGAGATGAAGAGATGAACTGGAATAGTGGGTTGAGTCTAAATTAGGAATGGGAAAACTGGGAAGAGAAGAGTGGAGATAGTATTGCAGAAAACAGGGAATGTTCTGTAGCCCCGCCCTTTTGTTCTTTATTATTATTACAAACCGAACAAGTAGCCCTGCTGTCTAAGGCGTTAAGCCAACGACTCGAAGGTTCAGGATTTGAATGCCGGCAGGGGCACGGGTGTTCATTTTAACTAAAACATGACGGATGATCTTGACGGACCGAAGTAAAAAGTTACTAGACTGACCCGTATAAAATAGTTTTTTTTATTATTTAATTACTTTTTTTTATTTTTAAGCTTCCATTTTTCTTGTTTATATATTTTGTATTTGTTATTTAATTATTTATTTCCTACGCATTATTTTTTGTAAAATTTATGTTTGTTTCGATTAAGTTTCTTTGTAATGTTTTTTCTTGTTACAAATGTACGATAGCAGTCTAGTAGACTAGCGGGTGTGTCCTGTGAGCGAGAGACTGTGATTGGTTAAAATTTGTTTAGTTTTGGGAAGTAAACGAATTCTTTGGACGTGATTGGGGGATGATGTAGAAAGGATCTCTTGGCCTTCTGGTGATTTTTATGAACTGTTAGTATGTATTAGTGTATCGTCTGAGGAGATGTTAGAAAATTGAAACTGTAACATGTGTTAGCCTTGACAGCTTTTTAAAATTAAATTACTATTTATGTACTTTTGATAGCGCACTAACCACTTTCGAGAAAAATTAAATCTGGCCTCCAAGAACTATCCACGTTGTGTCCAAATAATTATACATTTTCTTTTGGCATATGAGAGATTAGAGAAAATTTAATTCAGACGAAGTTTTCATTGTAATTTTTTTACAGTAGCTATACATGTTTATTTTGATAGTAGTTATTAATTCCGAGTAAAGCCGACATTAGCTCCAAAACTCGCAATATTGTATTCACTTGAAGGGATTTCTTAATTTTACACTAAGAATGCTCTATGTACAAAAAATTACGTAGCATATATTGAAAGTACTTAAAAGAGATCTGTAAATTGCGAGGCTTGGAACCCGAGCCTTTTATTCGCGCCATGTTACAAATTCTACAATATGATAATCTCTCTCTATCTCTCTCTATCTCTCTGCATCTATTGTTTTATGTAACTACCTCCACTGTAATTATCCTGCACGTTTTCCTTAGAAATGCGAGGAGTTTATAATAAAGATTATTAAGATACATTTTAACAAGAATTAGAGAACAGTAGTTTGAAATAGTTTCGGCTGTACTATCCTAGGTGCCTGAGCTGAAGATTAAACCCAATGGAGAAAACAGGGTCGGTCCTCCACTGGGCCGACGCAGGTCAGGGTCGGGCTGCACTCAGTTCCCGATCGTCGGACCGATAACCCCAAAGGCAGCAAAAACCTTCCACAAAAGCGCTTGTTTTAGCCGGCGTCGGGTACCAATCATTTCCCGGGCAAACCCCGACAGTCACAGTCGGGCACCAGGCGTTTGCCGCCGTCGGCAAAGCATATGGCTATAAAAAACGTCTTTAGTTGGTCAAAACAAAGAATGAATGCTGTCTATTGGTATACACACAGTTAGTTTCAATTTATCCGTTGCTCCCATCATGATTTACGGTGATAATTTTCCAGCAGTAAATAATCCCAGTGGCTGCCGTGGGGTTCGAACACAGGAACGTTCTGCACTTCTCGGTGGAAGCTCGTCGTCTTATCCACTCATGTGTTTATACACGTTGCAAAATTGCTGCTCTTTTACGGTATCTGTAGTAACAGGCAGTCTAGATTGGAGTTGCAACGCGTTGCTCACCATCATGTACAAATTAAAATAAAAAATACTTTCTTTTTTCTTTCTTATGTGCAGGTTTTCTTCTTTTACACCTAGATCATCGCTGCACTATTCAATTTGTATCTCTCAATAAGTGTAATCTGTCGCCGTAGGAAACACACACAAAGCGAAATCTATGTCATAGATTAACGCCCTATTATATGAATTAAGTGTTCGTTGAACTACAGTTTAAAATTCAATGTTTCCAACAAGAAAACTAGAACATGAAAAAATGTAGTCAATTTCTTTGTATTTGCTTGCTTTGTATATTTTTCACTACAAATTACTGTAATAAGACGAATGAAATTACGAGATAAATATGTTTTAATGTAATAAACATTTTAATATTAGAGAGCTCGGCCTTGGCCAGAATTCGGCCCATACAAATGCTGGCGCCCACATTTCAACAGTCGGTGTAGAGTCGGGTTCAAAACAAGTGCCGAGTGATGCCCGACGATCCTAACTGACATTTGCAATTCATTTTTTAATGTCTATAGTGAAAAAATAAATGACTTGTGTAGATGTATTGTGACTATCACTGATTTTAATTGCAATTGTTTTGTGCAGACTGTCTCAGATAGTTGGTGGCTCGTCTTCTTCTCGACTATTCTTACCGTAGTATTCCCACCTTGTGAGTACATGGTCGGCATTTTCCTCAGTCCCGACGAAATCCCAACCTCATAGTCGGAACAGGGAAGGCAAATAAAACTTTCCCACTCTTTTGCCAACCATTTTCACAAAATGTACTGATGTGATTGGTACACTGCAAGGATCAGTTTAAGCTAGTTAGAGCAATCCTAGCTCCGTTCTTTAGGACACTTTCACAACAAGAAGTTTTCACTAACGCGCCCATTTGGCGTCGGATCGCCGGTGGACCGCCTTTAAATGAGACTTTTTCCCGACTGTCACACTCCCGATGCCGGATCGATGGCGGCAAAAATTGGACTGTCCTGGTTGGGGCGCATTTTCTTCACTGGGAAGTTACTGATGATTTTTCAAACTTAGAAATCTTCATAGTGTTGGCATTACTGCACTCGATGGATCACATGCTTGTAATTCTAAATATCTAGTAAAACGTATATTTTACTACAACGTTTCCAGGCTTGAAGCAAAAATCTCCATGAACCTGCTGGAGCTGAAACACACTTTAGAAGCAATAGAGGACTTGCAAGCGGGGAACAAGGAAACAATGAAGATAGAAGCACAGTAGGGAAGTTTAACCCTCGGAAGCAAGCGAACGGGGTCTAGGCCAAACTTTAGGTTAAGAGGTGACTAGGGAGAATGTTTAAACACACTGCGCACGTTGTTATTCAAACGGCAGGTCTAGCACTACAAGTCAGAAAACATGAAAGGAACATAAGATCTGAACAACACTCCAAGGACAACAACAACACTTGAAGTTGGTTGAGTTCATCAAAGTACCAACTATTTCGAAGATAATATCACAGTTGTTCTTAGGAGAGCGGAATCAAGTATCGTCGAGGTCACCAACCACTAAACACAGTTAATATCAAGGTTGGAAGAAGAGCGCAAGGGTCGCTTTGCTTCGAAGGACGGCCGTCTCCCATCCGAATATGTAAACTGGAAGTAGTGTGATTAAGTTAACTATACAAACCTCCGACGACTGAGTTCGATATTTCTCCCATTAATGTGTGTAGACGCACCCTTGTGGGTCAAGAAACAGGAGAAATTGTTTTTCTTAAGAATGGTATATCAAATGTTTAGAATGATAAAATGTGCAAGAAAGCATATGTTATAACTAAATAGGACCATACAAAAATATTCTTTGACAGAAAGCACGGAATAACATCCTCAACCTGCCGGGAATGAAACCTGGTTATCCCAGCCAGCAAGCTCTTGAGTTCTCTACTGGACCATGCTCTCTTCTTGCAAGCAAGTATTTCGAAATTCTAATTACACCGCACAGTTCGTAATGATGCTACCTGTATGATACGCCTTCGCTTCATATTCCGTTCGCGAAACGCTCTATTTAGAGGTTGTGAAGCAAGTGGAATGTCGCTTTCGACTTCTTGATAGGGAAGCTACAAGCGGCCAACAATACTCCAACAACAAGTATCCTGCTCCCAAAAGTACAGAACACCCCTGAGGGACAAGCAGGAACCGCCAAAAAGACGAAAGAATGACGTTCTCTACAGGGATACCATAGAAGACCTCTAGGAAATCTTAAAAATGCAGGAAGTAAAACTGTAATATAAGAATACCTGCCATTATCGGGACAAATAAACACATCTCTACATACCCTTCTCTTTTACCCAAACAGAATCTTGTAATAATTGGGAACTTTTCAACAAACAACTTCTACATGTTGTATGGAGAAAGATAGAGGAAAAGAAGCATATCCACAACAGAAAATGCACTCTAGTGGGTATTGATGAATACTAGGTTGGAAGAGTTATGCGTCACAGAGGATATCCATCATGCCCCCCCCCCCATCTTGAAAGCGGCCATATTGAAACGTGTGGAAGTTTGAAACAGGAAGAGGTCATGTGATATATCAATCTAGACTGAAATTTGACTGGTGCATTGATACAGTTAGTTTTGTGCTAACGTTAATCCGGTGAGAGAAAACATTTAAATTTGGCGTGGAAAGTCGTGGAAGGAGAGGTTTGTCAACATGCTATTATGTGTGAAAATTGTAAGGAGTGGATACGAATGTTTGACGAAGACAGTGTTTGTATGAAGCGTTGTTAGTATCAACACAGTAACGAGCGGCCATCGTCCAACAACTTTTCAATATGTCAGTGTAAAGTTATAAACAGTGCTGACACTGGACGAATGTGTTTTGGGTTAGACACGTATGTGACACACAGTACGCAATTGAACTGAAACAGTGCCATGTCGGGAGGCTGGGAAATTGACTGGGTGGGTTGCCCACACACAGGAGCTCTTGTTGAGAAAGAAGTTCGTTTGGTTTTGACCAAGTCACAACCAAGTCATTGGTTTAAACAATATCACACTTGTACAGTGAAAACCGCACATTCCTAACGTGTTTCCTCCCTTCACATTGTTCTCTATTGTGACAAATAACGGCATTATTCTATGTTGCGGTGCTTGTGAAGCACTTTGTATATACGAAACCGAAAGAAGAGCACTGCTATGAAACGGATAGACAAACCGAACGTTTGAGTTCATGACCAACACCTGTTCGGTGAGTACAAGGTGTTGGTGTTTCTTGTCAATAGACAAAACATTCAGCACACATGATTCTAGGCGTAACAGATAGGTGTCATGCAAATGAAAGGAAAGAAGAGCCTTGGAACAAAAATAATTATTCTCGTGCACGATGAGTTTCAAATAGATGGTGAACAGTGCTGTAGCGGACGACCTGTCAAATTGGTGGGAACGTATTACACAACTGCATTATGAATCTTTACAATGTGGTGGAGAAATTGATGACTATGGTTGTGGACAAAGGAAATGTTGGAAATAAAGTGTTTACTGAAGATGATGTGTGGATTATATGTGGGACTTACTGCAGAACTGGGAGTGCAATATCGATGTGAGTGAAGAACAGTCACTTGAATTCGATGAGTATGAACCAGCACAAGACATTCCTTGCGATAGTGACGTATGTACGAATACGATGCGGATGGACCGTCAGTGGCGTCTTCGGACAATGAATATCTACCGTCGCTAAAAAGGACGTGTTCTATTCCAGTAGAAAATAAAATTGCAGCTGTTGCAGAGTGGCGCAAAGTGAAAAAAGGTAAGCATCGGTCCTTCTCCTGCATGAAAGCTAAATTTAGATTTCTGAAGTCAGAAAATCAACTGTACACATGGGAAACAATGTTGAAGAAAGGAAAATTACGTAAAGCGAGCGATGTATACGCTCAAATTCGAACGTTTACTGTTCAAAAGTTCAGGGAATCTAGAGAACAGCATCGAATTGTTCACGACAACGATCTTCAAAACTGGGCTAAAAACAAAGCACACGAACTTGGAAAACCATCATTAATGGCGCGAGTCAACAAAAGCACTTTGCGTGATTATAATGACGATAATACTTGGAAAGCAGATGAGTCGGGTTTCCAGAAGGAAGTGGCAACAGGAAGAACACTCGATGTACAGGGTGTTCAGCGATTGTATGGCCATGTACAATCATTAGCTGCAACGACACATTCATACACGGTAGTTCCCCTGATTTCAAAATCAGGAAAAGTAGCAGGGAAATTATTCGTTATCCTGCCAGAGAAAAAAAAATATCAGTAACAAGGTACAAGAGACAATCGGGATACGAGATAATCTTATCATCAAGTGGTATATTTCAGGAAAGATGACTAAAGACTTGTATAGAGAATTTCTAGCAGCAACAGCTACACAAATGCCAGGCGAGAAGAACGTACTTATTGTGTATTCACACGGCCCTCATGAGGACAATGCTCTACTACAACAAGTACTGAATGAACTATCGTTCAGTGAGAATAAACTCAAGGTGCACATCATACCAAAGAAAACTACTAGTATGTGTCAGCCACTGGACGTTCATTACTTCAGAATGGTAAAACATATGGCAAGAAACATCTCATCTGCAGCGCTTCAATTTAGTCCACAATTCAACCTGCAAGAGCGTAAGAACATCTTGCGCTTCCAATCGGTCATTCATAACCAGCTGTCATCACAACGATTCCAGGGATCGCACCTCTATGCGTGGTATAAAGCATGATTCGCGACGTTATCAGAGCCACTCGTAGGAATCACAACGTTTTGCTTTGGACAGAGAATGGGATTCTGCAATTTAGTAGTGGGATTTGAGAGATCAGCGTTCATCAAGTGCAGTTATTGTTATGTTGACTTATGGTTTGAACACTTTTATATTCAAAAACATTACCACAGCAACGAAAGTACGGATAAGGTAACAGCAAGCACTGCCACTGCATCATAAACCTTTTCTTTTGATGGCAAATCTGTGCTCAACATGCACGGCAGTGCATGTTCGCCACGTTCCGAGACCGAAAACAACGGCACTGCCAGAAAGTAGACCCGAAGGAGATAAAACAGAAAAAACGACGGTTTCGGGGTTCTTTGGTGCTGAAACTATCAAAGTTCTAAAATTGCCATTTGAAAGTTGGGTAGCTAGTTTACATACTAGCAGAGAACCAAATACATGCCTAAGTTCACTTACATTGTAGTGATTTACCCCCAAACGTGCCATTTCCTTTGCACTGACTCACTCACTCACTGCTTCTAACAACTTTTCATACAAATACAGATTGTCTTCGTCAAACTTTCGTTTCCACTCCTTACAATTTTCACACATACTAGCATGTTAAAGAGCCTCTTCTTCCACGACTTTCCACGCCAAATTTACATGTTTTCTCTCACCGGATTAACGTTAGCACAAAACTAACTGTATCAATGCATTTATAGTCAAATTTCAGTCTAGATTGATATATCACATGACCCCCTTCCTATTTCAAACTTCCACACAAGTTTCAATATTGCCGCTTTCAAGAAGACGGGCATAACTCTTCCATCTATTTGCGGGTATGCCAGCTCAAACGAGTATAATTGGTAATAAAGCAGTGCCGTATAATCCTGTGGCGTCAATATCTGAAAATACACCCATAGAGTTTGTTGTCCCCGGCCACGCTGATGATTATATTGATTTACCACATACAATGCTACATATTAGAGGTAAAATTACTAAACCTGATGGTTCTGATTTAACAACTACTGATAAGAAAATAGGTCATGTAAATGATTTTCTCAGTGCAATGATCAGCGAGGTACAAATATATTTGAATAATCAACTAATTTCCTATTCCTCACATACATATCCATTTCGATCGTATATTGAAAACTACTAAATTATAATACCAATGCAAAATCAATTCATCTTCAGAGCGCAATGTGGTTTAAAGATACTACCGGACATATGGACAGTGTGACCGATAATAATAATCAGGGATTTAAACAACGCTCACTTCTCACAGCGTTAAGTCACCCCTTTCAATTACTGGGCAATATTCATGGTGACATTTTCAATCAGGAAAAAATTCTATTGAGTGGTGTACAGTTGCGTATTAAGCTAATTCCAGCCAAACTCGTTTTTTGTCTAATGGGCGAGACTGGAGCTGAGGGATAAGTTGAATTTACAGATGCAACACTGTTTGTGAAAAAGGTTGATGTTTCGCCCACGGTCAAAATAGCACAAATAAAATATTACAAAATCCTTAATTTAGAGTAAAATACCCGATAACAAAGGTGCTAGTGAAGACAGATACTTTACCGCAGGTCATTATGGACACCACTCTTCCAGATTTGTTTTCCGACATAGTGTCTAAACGTATTATCATTGGGTTTGTTACTAATACAGCTTTCAACGGTACTTACCAAACAAATCCTTTTAATTTTAAGCATTTCAGTATGTCATTCCTTACATTGTGTGTTGACGGAACTCCTGTTCCATCTAGACCACTACAGCCAGATTTTGATAATAAGCTATATATACAAGCATATTCAACAATATTTACAGGTTCTGGAATTTATTCTTCTAATCGAGGTAATTGTATTTCACTTGCTGAGTATACTAATTGTTACGCTCTACTGGTATTTGATTTAACTCCTGATTCTACTGCTAGTACTGCATTTCATACCAGCCCCCAGCGACAGGGAAGTGTACGATTAGAAGTTCATTTTAAGCAAGAACTGCCGTCTCCTGTGACAGCTATTATTTACGGTGAATTCTCCTCAGAACTAGAAATTGATTTCAAGAGAAAAATATATGTTAATTAAAAGAAAATGTTAAATACCCTGGAACTTTATGAGGCATTACAACAAAATTTGCATAGAAAATATTTTATATGTGTATATGCTGGAAATCAATTATCTCTCCGTTTATTCATACATTTCCTGCAGCCATTATTATAAATACTGATACTAGTAATAAGCCCGGTGAATATTGGGTTGCTGTTTATATTTCTACTTCAGGGCACGGTGAATATTTTGATAGCTACGGCCTTCCACCGTATATACCGTATCATATAAGGTATTTAAAACGAAACTGTTTATTTTATACGTGGAATAATAGACGCATACAAGGTGATTTATCTCAATTCTGTGGGCATTATTGTTTTCTATATTTAGCATGTTGTGCATCTGGCTATTCACTACAGAACTTCTTAAATAAATTCTCAACAGGCAACACTAACGTTAGCGATATTATGCTTTATTCGTTTATGAGAATGGTCCCTGGCGTGAGATTAAGTTCTCCGTAAACCAGGTGTATGTGGTGGTCCCTAGCGCGAGATTAAGTCCTCCGTAAACTATGTGTGTAGGTCCCTGGAGCGAGGTTAAGTTCTCCGTAAACCATGTGTGTGTGTGTGTGGTTAACTGCGAGATGAATAGCCACATGAGTACAGTTAGCAGTATACACATAAACTTCAAATTGATATTACAGTGTAGACTATGATGAAAGCCCTGTGTAATTTTTTGCTATGTTTTTTTGGGGGGAAGTGACTGTAGTCTTTAATATATAATAAAATGTTTTAGTACAATTAAAATATTTTTTTCATAAGTTGGTTATAGAATAAAAAGTACCTAGGTCACTCGATGCCCACATACCAAATGTGAAAACAGAATCTCAATGTCTAACCGTTTACGAGATGTACAGTGTTTTAATATTTGACCTTTGGCCTCGAGCTCACCACTTTTTTCACAAATAGTACTTAATTCCCATATACCAAAATGTAAAAGAAATCAATATGTTTAGCCGTTTACGAGATATACACGGTTCAATATTTCACTTCTGACTTCGAGGTCACCACTTTTTTTAACAAATACCCCCATGCCAAATGTGAAAGCAGAGTTTTAATATGTCTAACCATTTACGGGATATATTTGACCTCTGCCTAGGTTATAATTTGTTGTATAGATTTTGGCTTCAAATTTCTGTTATAATTTCTGCTATGTTAAATAAGGCTCGTAGTCTCTTATAAAATCTCTGCTATGTTAAATAAGGGGTGTAAAATAAACTTCGTACCCCATTTTACGAACTTATGTACTGGTCTAAGCTCTGCTTTGTTAAATAGGGGTTGGAAAAAGGTGGCGTAGTCTTTTATAAATAGGGGATGGACCGTAGCCTCTATAAGGGTTAAAAAAGTATCTGCTATGTTAAATAGAGAATGAAACGCAGCCTTGTGCACGATGTGTGGTTAAATCTCTGCTATGTTAAATACGGGTCGTAGCCTTGTGCACTATGGTGGGTGTAATATGTTAAATAGGGGGTCGTAGCCTTTCATAGTGTTGGAGGGCGTAAGGGTCGTAGCGTTGTGTATTTATGTAATTTCTGCTATGTTCATTGAAAAATATATTCATTGCCTTTTATGCCATCTTAAATAGGGGTTGAAAAAGGGGGTCATATTATTTTACAAAAATACTACTACATTTTTACAATTAAAATGATTGTCATAAAAAAGAATAAAAAGTACCAAATCTAGTTCCAAAAAAGTAACCAAATTAGGTTCCAAAACTCATGACATCAGGTATCGTACAGCCCTGGAAATGCAACACCCTGTTATCAGAGCGGCCTGAAAAAAAGGGCATTTTTAGGGTAGTGTATGTCAAGTGCCCCCCTCCTACTCAGGTTACTATTGCGGTATGTCTCGAATATTTTTATATTTCGTAGCGAACTGCTACCTCCATTATTCTTAATAAAATAAGATCTCGTAATTAATACCAAATTTATCAGATTTGATAAATTGTTTTCGCTAAATCCCGATATTGTTTCTTCACAATTTTACTAACCAGCATCATGTTAGGAGAAGATCTGCCAGATTGTTACTGAGTCACGTGAATACACTACTTTTTAAGAAATCACATACTCATCATTGACGTAAACGAAGCTTTCCCATGTAGGTGATAGATATTAAGAATTTCATCCGCTAGTGCAATTTCATCCGCATTCAGTTGCATTTAGTTTGTAAATAAATTCCTTAATTGAAACTTAATCGCAAATGTCAATAACTGATTTTCTCAACTCTTCTTTCCTTATAGCCGACCGACGTAGTCGTGTATTTTAAGGCGTTAGGCCAGCGTCTCACAAGGTTGTGGGTTTGAATGTTACATGAGGCATGGATGTATGTGATATTTAAGAAGCGTTGACCTCATATAATCGTGACGGGCCGAAGTCAAAAGTTACTAACATTGCCCATAGAAAATAAAATTAACCAAAATGTACCTTCTCCGTAATGATCTGAAAGATCCCATTAGATCTTACAACCGAAACGTTTTATCGTTTGTAATTTTAATTTATAATTCATATGTAATGTAACAAAAATGTCTGTTAAAGTTATTTCTTCTCTACGTAGAAAATAACTGCTTCACCCAGTGATTTTAAATGTTTTATCTTCAAAATTTTGCTTCATTCTACCCTCATTGGGACTATCAGTACAGAAATTACTACATTCTTTAGTATTGTCTCGAAATCGTCTTTTCTTTTCTTACTGGCGCTATCGATATGATTCTCGAAGAGTTTATATTTTACTGGCTGTCCTAAAGGTTATTTACCATATCTGCCTAAATGTTAAACTACAACGCAGAATGTACTGTACAATACGACCCTTGTCTGTTTATGAATAAACTTACAATTATATCTAGACGGACGTAAGCTATAGTGCTGTTACCACCGTTTCAATTAATTTTATATTTTAACTAACAATTATATGTTTCCAAACATAGCTTTTTTTTCTTATAGAGATACTCTTCTTCCAAGTTCATAAAGGTAGAGTCAAGGGGGGAGATACCCCAATATCCCCCCTTACCAACGCCACTGCTTACAAGATAAACATTACTTCAGAGACCTGATAGAAAAATCAGGAAGATCGCACCACAACAATAGAATTGAGTGCTTATGACGTGTTCAGTGTTAATTATGACTGAGGGTTCAGAGTTGGAGACAAATTTTGACTCTCGAATTTTGCAGTAAAATTTGATACGGTTACTTACTAGCTCAAAATAACCCACAATTATATCCCAACAATTTGTCATCACAGAGACTATGCTATACTGTTGTTTATTGTGATGGAGATGAAGGTACCCAATGAAGGACAGTGCAGATTATTGCAAATGATATCACAGAAAGGCTACTTATCATTGTTTAATATGTGTGTGTGGAGGGGGAGTTAAGAAAAAAATATTTAATTTGTAGAGGTATACCAAAGAGTTTTAATGATGAAGATGAGGTGAAAGTGATATTCATTAAAAACGATGATGATGTTAACTTTGCAAACTATTCTTTCCTTACTTGCTATTCAAAATATCTTAGCAAAAAAGGTAAGAAAGTCACAGTTCTTATTTTAATGTGAAGAAATTGTTTCAAAACACTTTTTGAACTTAAAATAACTACTGTAGAGCAGATACAGATAGCACTTGATCTATTTACGTCCAATGAAATAGTTTAATATAAAATGTTTTCCAAATGGTAAGTGCAATAGCTATCTTAGGGTCTTTGAGAGCATTTCTTGTAACAACTGTTCTTCCTGATGGTCTTAAAGCTAAAAAGTATCAACATAAATATTAATTTATTACACGAATATTATGGTTTTAGTGATACTGAAGTAATATGTACGAGCTATCCCGTCCGTTACGAAGCTCTTTTACATAGCAGCGATTACGAGGATCTATGAAGGCAGTTTCTATAACATACCCTACAACCTAGTCAAAGGTCAAATATTTAATCATGTATATCTGATAAACGGCTAGACATATTGAGATTCTGTTTTAAGATTTGGAGTTACAGCGTTGAATACTACATGTGAGAAAAGTAGTGACCTCGAGGTCAAAAGTCAAATATTTATTCCTGTATATCTCGTAAACGTCTAGACATATGGAGATTCTGTTTTCACATTTTGTTTGAGGGCATTGAGTACTACATGTGAACAAAACGGTGACCTCGAGATCAAAGGTCATATAATTTAACCCTTTATATTTCATAAACGGCTAGACATATCGAGATTCTGTTTTCACATTTAGTGTGGGGGCATTGAGTACTACATGTGATAAAATGATTACCTCGAGGTCAAAGGTCAAATATTTATTCCTGTATATCTCGTAAACGTCTAGACATATTCAGGTTCTCTTTTCACATTTGGTAAGAGAGCCTTGAATAGTACATGTGTAAAAATTGGTGATCTCGAGGCCAAAGGTCAAATTTGAAGTCGGTTTGCTAACCTCGCTCCCCTTGGTCCTAGAATAATAAAACTTATAACGCAATGTATTTTAGTCCCGAGAATGTCAAATATGAAAACAACTTCTTTCTACCTATTGTCGCTACCAAGATATCGTGGTTCGAAATTTGTCGAATTTTGACATTTTAGACGGAGAAATGAGA
The DNA here is from genome assembly GCA_022664845.1 of Lepisma saccharinum. NCBI lineage: Eukaryota > Metazoa > Arthropoda > Insecta > Zygentoma > Lepismatidae > Lepisma > Lepisma saccharinum. The sequence continues at coordinate 95,372 of JAGDQP010001165.1, read as the reverse complement.
AACTAGCAGATTATAAGTTATTTGGGTCGGTGATACAGAATATGAAATTTGCTTTTCTTTACATCCTACCCTTTCCAAGATATGGTGGTTCAAATTTCGTCGAATTTTGACATTTTAGACGCAGAAATTAGAAACTCGCACAGTATATGTTATTTGGGTCCGTGATGCAGAATATGAAATTTGCTTTTCTCTACCAATTACACTTAAGAAGATATGGCGTTTCGAAATTTGTCAAATTTTGACATTTTGGACTCAGAAATAACCAGCTCGCAGATTATATGTTATTTGGGTCGGTGATGCCAAATGTGAAACTTTCTTCTTTCTACCTATTGTCCCTTCTTAGATATGGTGATTCGAATTTTGCTATTTTAGCGCAAGAACTATAAAAACATCAGATTGTAATATTTCGTTCACAGTAATGTGGAATTTGAAAACAACTTCATTCTAGCTATTGTCGCTTCCAAGATATGGCGGTTTGAATTTTTCGAAGTTTCGAATTTTAAACGTAAAATTGAGAAACTCGTAAAGTATATGTTATTTGGGTTGGTGATGTTGAATGTAACATTTTTTCTCTCTATCGCCTACCCTTTCACACGATATAGCGGTTTGAATTTGTCAAATTTTGACATTTTAGAATTAGAATTAAGAAATTCACAAATTATATGCTACTTGAGTTGGTGCTGGAGAATACAAAATTTGTATTTTTCTACTACCTACCCTTTCCATAATATAGCGGTTTAAAATTTTCAGATTTTCGAATTTTAGACGCAGAATTCAGAAACCCTCAAATTCGGGTTGGTAATGTCGAATGTAAATTTTCTTCTCTCTATTATTTACCTTTTCCAAAATATAGTGGTTCAAATTTTTCTCTTTCGGTCCCAAAACTATAAAACTCGCAAATGATATGTTATTTGGGTTTGTAATGCTTCCATAATATGACAGTTTGAATTGAGAAACTAGCAAAATGGCTTGATAATGTTTGCTTCCACCTTAGTCTACACTCCTCTCTAGCCATATTCACAAAACCATGAATGCGTCTAACTGTCCATATATTTGCCATGTTGCAGGATAGCGAGGTAATTAGCAGAAATTACACTTTTGTTTCTAGCCAAATACACGAAACCTTGAATGCATTTTTTTATATTTCGTAGCTCTCACCAGGCTGCAGGAAAACGAGGTAATTGTAATAATTGCTATCTTCACTCGCAGAACTTACACACAAGAAATAATATTTTCTCTGTTCTTTGACAAGTACATGTTTGGTATAAAATTCCCTAAATTATACAGACCGCCGTGAAGTTGTAGGAGGAATTAAATGTGAAATTTCACGCATTTTTTTAAAATTGTACTTTAATGACCAGCCCTTATAATTTAGTTGTTATTAATGAACTATATATTTTTCAATAAATTACGGTCTCTATAATTATTTGTTGAATGAGAATAATGTTGGGCGAATATTGCTTTAGGCACTATGGAGGTTCAAATTTTGCTTTTTCAAGTTTTTCACTATACTCGTTTGGTGCCAGGACACATTAGTGGTGGTTGTAGTGAATAAAATACCTTGAATGTATTATATAATAACTAGCAAATACTATAAGACCCAAATAGTATTTGGTATAAAATATGGAATTTGTTAGAGCCAACAAAACATATCGTGTGAAACGTTTTCCATCTGCATTGGGTAAAAAAGACATACAAATACTGTTATAAGTAGAATTCAGCCTTATATTAAATGTTTATTGCTTGAACGGCTAGATAAAATATACGAGAATAGTTATTGTTTTTACAACTAAAGTACCACTTCAAAGGGTCATTTAGTCTTTCAACTGTAATATATCGTAGAAAAGAATTGGGTAAAAAGTAATAAATATCAATACGCAATTTTCTCAAATGAATGTTGTGAATATCTTTGGTGTTGAAATATATATTGAGAAAATAGACTTTAAGTAAAAAAAAATGTAATCAAACACAAAACAACTGTATTTGGTGAAAGAGACAATTTTGAGGTGTTATTGAAAGTTGAATAATACCATAATGTAGAAAGCTTGCTTAGTCTTTCTCGGTAGGAAAGTTACACAGGTGTATATAAATTAGAAAATGTTTGTATTTCACGCTTTGCAACCACTTCGAGTCAATATTTAAATATTTGTATCATGTATTTTAAGGGGGGGGGGAGAATAAATTTACACAATGGTCATAAAGGCCGAGAACGAACATTTAAAATACCTTTAACATAATTTTAAGTAGAATTTAGCCTCTAAATTGTTATTCTATATACAAGTTTTGGTAAAAAGACAAGTAGTGATTTTAAATGAAACGAGAGTAAGAAAGGACTAAAGATTACTTGAAAATCAAACTGGTAAAATGTGGTCTGTTGCACCTCATAATTTCATTTATACAACATGTCTTTCTTTTCTAAGGTGACATATTTATAACTAAAATACTTTTGAACTAGCTGCAATTCGCTTTTATAGTATTTGTGTATGTATAAATAGAGATATTTCACTTCCTTTATGGATCGAAAGGAAGGTATGAATACTTTGCAACTACACGAGAAACTACTTGTCGAATAATAGTTAATAACATTATCTAGTTTTTATAGACATTCTTATGCATTTTCGAAACCAGCTTGGTCATTAGCATAAATAGAATACAAGCTATTCAAGGAGTATTAGACTTAATGTAAAGTCTTCAGAGATAAACCGCAAAAAACGTATTTAAGTCCATTATTTTTATTGCACCTATAATACAGACATGACATGTTGAGGGCCCATAAAAAGGCCTACCCCTCTCTAATTCTACAAACATGTTTGGTTCTATTGGTTGTTTGCCTAAATTGTTATTCCCTTGAGAAATAAACAATTAAGAAACCATTGAGCGTGTTCTATTGAGCCAGTCGTGTATATCGCCGCCACAATAGTCTAATAATTGAATTTCGCCTCATGACGCTGTGGCTGTTTGTTTGAAACGTGGTCCGCTTTTTTGCAGGTATTAAGTGGGGTCGCACTTTCATTTTCACAAACATTACCCCACTGTACATTACTATTTAATGAAATATTGCCAACGTAGAACCCCCCTTAAGAATTGACAATAAGGACTCCATTGTTTATACTTCTTCAGAACAGTGTCACTTTGTACCCATTGTCCAAGTTCTAATTCACAAAACATTCATTTCACAATATTAAGCTTCGTTAGAAAATAAAATAACACACTTTGCGTGCTTTTTAGGTTATATAAAGGACACTGTTCCATTGTGATGTAACCCAATTCAACTAAATTAATTCACTGTTTAATTTTTTTAATAATTTGTATCTGCGTAATGCTACAAATTAAATAGTGCAGTTCCACCCCTGGGTATAGAATTGGTAAACGTTCTTGTGCTTTCTTTAATTTTTTATAATTAACTGTTGGAAAATGTTTGCGTTTTAAAGTTGTCCGAATTAGTCTATTAGACCATAAAAATGTTTTACACACTCTAACATGGTTATTATTGACCACAAAATAGAATGTCGCATATTTTGAATATCAATATTTAGGGTTTAATTGTTTTAGTGATTGTTCAATTTAGTAGGCTATTAATATAAATATTTCAAGTTGTTTAGCTGTTATTTTTAAAATTAGCAATTGTGAAAATACATGAAAAAAATAAATTCTAGAAGGTTAGGTAACACAATTTAACGCCATAATGCTAAATTATTTTTCTATTAAACGTTCACGTACAAGTTTGACTGTAACCCTTCCATAGTTAGAAAAAGTAGTGTTTTTATAATAACACGTAATACCAACAGAAGTAATATATTTTTAAATAACTAATCTCAACTTGAAAGTTCTTTAGCAAACATTCCACAGTGGATAATTATAACTGTTTATTATGTTCATAAACACAACAAAGTGCTTTTTACAGTAACAAGTAATTTTGAGTGTCCTACTGTTTTACGTCTAGTTAAATTAAAAGATAAAATAATATGTTATTACTTATCTTCCATAAATAGTAACAGAATAATATTATTAATTTAGATATTAATTGAAGTTTTATTATTAGTTCCTCTAAGAATGCCAATATTTCTAATAATGTGCCTAATTCTATTCTTAGTGCTAATTGCCAAGTTAAAAAGAGTAGAAATTAAGAAAGCTAAATTGCTAAGAAATTTTAGAGAAGCGTATATTTTATTCTTAAAATGTAAAAAAAAAATAGTTTCCTGAAAAAAAATATTTATTCACCTTACAAAGAAAAATGCAAATTGGAATACAGTAAAAAAATAATAACATGGAAAGAGAGGAAATTTTTAAAAACTTAGTAATGTTGAGAGGCAAAGAGAATTAATTTTAGTAAGCACTAAAACTATTCAACCCTAAATATTAGTATTTAAACACGCAAAATGTGCGACATTCTATTTTGTGGACAATAATAACCATGTTAGAGTGTGGAAAATATTTTTATAGTATAATAGACCAATTCGGCAGAACTTTCAAACACGAACATTATCCAACAGTTAATTATAAAAAAATTAAAGAAAGCGCAAGAATGTTTACCAATTCTATATCCAGGGGTGGAACTGCATTATTTAATTTGTAGCAATACGCACATAGAAATTATTAGAAAGTTAAACAGTGAGTTAAATTAATTTAATAGTTTTACACCACAATGGAAAGTGCCCTTTCCACTACCTAAAAAGCATGCTGAGTGTGTTTTTTGTTTTCTAACGAAGCCTAATATTGTGAAATGAATGTTTTGTGAATTAGAACTTGGACAATGGGTACAAGGTGACACTGTTCTGAAGAAGTATAAACAATGGAGTCCTTATTGTCAATTCTTAAGGGGGGGTTCTATGTTGACAATATTTTGTTAAGTAGTAGTGTACAACCGGGCAATGTTTGCGAAAATGGAAGTGCGACCCCACTTAATACCTGCAAAAAAGCGGACCAAGTTTCAAACAAACAGCCAAAGCGTCATGAGGCGAAATTCAATTATTAGACTATTGTGGCGGCGATATACACGACTGGCTCAATAGAACACGCTCAATGGTTTCTTAATTGTTTATTTCTCAAGGAAATAACAATTTAGGCAAACAACCAATAGAACCAAACATGTTTGTAGAATTAGAGAGGGGTAGGCCTTTTTATGGGCCCTCAACATGTCATGTCTGTATTATAGGTGGACTAAAAATAATTGACTTAAATATGTTTTTTTTTTTTGCAGTTTATCTCTGAAGACTTTACATTAAGTCTAATACTTCTTGAATAGCTTGTATTCTATTTATGCTAATGACCAAGCTGGTTTTGAAAGTGCATAAGAATGTCTATAAAAACTAGGTAATGTTATTAGCTATTATTCGACAAGTAGTTTCTCGTGTAGTTGCTGAGTATTCATACCTTCCTTTCGCTCCATAAAGGAAGTGGAATATCTCTATTTATACATCCACAAATACTATAAAAGCGGATTGCAGCTAGTTTAAAAGTATTTTAGTTATAAATATTTCACCTTGGAAAAGAAAGACATGTTGTATAAATGAAATTATGAGGTGCAACGGACCACATTTTACCAATTTGCTTTTCAAGTAGCATTTAGCCTTTTCTAACTCTCGTTTCATTTAAAATCACCGCTTGTCTTTTTACCAAAACTTGTATATAGATTAACAATTTAGAGGCTAAATTCTGCTTAAAATTATGCTAAAGGTATTTTAAATGTTCGTTTTAAATACATGATACAAATACTTAAATATTGACTCCATGTGGTTGCAAAACGTGAAATACAAACATTTTCTGTTTAATTGATATACACCTGTGTAAGTTTCTTTCCGAGAAAGTCTAAGCAAACTCTCACCATTATGATATTATTCAACTTTCAATAACACCTCAAAAATGTCTCTTTCACCAAATACAGTTCTTATGTGTTCATTTCAGTTGTTTTACTTAAAAATGTCACTTTTCTCAATATATATTTAAACACAAAAGATATTCACAACATTAATTTGAGAAAATTGCTTAAGAGGCGGCGTATTTATAATTTATTAATTTTTTACCCAATTAATTATTTTATACGATATATTAGAGTTGAGAGACTAAATGTTTCTTTGAAGTGGTACTTTAATGGTAAAAAGAACAACTATTCTCAAAACACTCACTAAAACATGAGCCGAGAAATATCTCACACACATTTCGTATATTTTACTTAGCCGTTCAAGCAATAAACATTTAATATTAGGTTGAATTCTACTTAAAACAGTATTTGTATGTCTTTTTTACAAAATGCAGATGGAAAACATTTCACACGATATTTTTGTTGGCTCTAACAAATTCCATATTTTATACCAAATACTATTTGGGTCTAATAGTGTTTGCTAGTTATTATATGATGCATTCAAGGTATTTTATTCACTACAACCACCACTAATGTGTCCTGGCACCAAACGAGTTCAGTAAAAAACCTGAAAAAGCAAGATTTGAAGCGCTAAAGTATATAAACCAATATTCACCCAACATTATTCTCATTCAACAAATAATTATAGAGACTGCAATTTATTGAAAAATATATAGTTCATTCATAACCGCTAAATTATATGGGCTGGTCATTAAAGTACAATTTTAAAAAAAATGCGTGAAAATTCACATTTAATACCTCCTACAACATCACGGCGGTCTGTATAATTTAGGGAATTTTATACCAAACATGTACTTGTTGTCAAAGAACAGAGAAAATATTATTTCTTGTGTGTAATTGCTTACATAAGTTCTGCGAGTGAAGAGAGCAATTATTACAATTACCTCGTTTTCCTGCAGCCTGGTGAGAGCTACGAAATATAAAAAAATGCATTCAAGGTTTTGTGCATTTGGCTAGAAACAAAGGTGTAATTTCTGCTAATTACCCCGTTATCCTGCAACATGGCAAATATATGGACAGTTAGACGCATTCATGGTTTTGTGAATATGGCTAGAGAGGAGTGTAGACTACGGTGGAAGCAAACATTACCAAGGAACTTGCGAGTTTCTCGATTCAAACTGCCATATTATGGAAGCATTACCAACCCAAATATCATAATTTGCAAGTTTTATGGTTTCGGGACCAAAAGAGCAAATTTTCAACCACTATATTTTAGGAAAGGGTAAATAATAGAGAGAAGAAAATGTCACATTCGACATTACCAATCCGAATTTGAGAGTTTCTCAATTCTAAGTCTAAAACATCAAAATCTGACAAATTCAAACCGCTATATCGTGGGAAAAGGTAGGTGATAGAGAAAAAAATGTCACATTCAACATCACCAACCCAAATAACACATACCCTACGTGTTTCTCAATTTTGGGTTTAAAATTCGAAACTTCGAAAAATTTAAACCGGTATTTCATGTAAGCGAAAATAGGTAGAAGGAAGTTACTCTCAAATTCCACATTACTGTGAACAAAATAACATAATTTGAGGTTTTTATGGTTCTGATGCTAAAATAACAAAATTCGAATCACCAAATCTTTGAAGCAGCAATAGGTAGAAAGAAGCGAATTACACATTTGGCATTACAGACCCAAATAATATATAATCTGCGAGTTACTAATTTCTGCGTCTAAAACGTCAAACTTCGACAAAATTCGAAGCGCCATATTTTGGAAGCGACAATAGGTAAAAAGAAGGTTTTAATATTTTACATTCTCGGGACAAAAATACATTTCATTTTAAGTTTCTATATTTTACTACCACGGGGGGCGAAGTTAGCAAACTGACTTCAGATTTGACCTTTGACCTCGAGGGGACAAATTTTTTCACATGTAGCTTTCTATGCCCTAATCCCAAATGTGAGAACAGAATTTCAATATATCTAGACGTTTAAGAGATATCCAGAGTTAAATATATGACCTTTGACCTCGAGGTCACCATTATTTTCACATGTAGTAATCAATACCCCGATAATAAATGTGAAAAGAGAATCTCAATATGTCTAGACGTTTACGAGATATACAGGAATAAATATTTGATCTTTGACTAGGTTGTAGCGTATGTTATAGAAACTGCCTTCATAGATCCTCGTAATCGCTGCTATGTAAAGGAGCTTCGTAATTTGGGTTAGGTTAACTAGCATCTACCCTAGGTATCTGTGAACTTTCTACTATGGTACACTGGTGTAATCTCTAAGTGTGGGTGGAAACAATTGTTGGAAAAAGAGCTGTGCTATGTTGGAATTTTTGATATGTTAAGTAGCCGTTTGGAAAAAAGCTTCGTACTCTCTGCTATGCTAAATATGGCTGAAAAATAGTTTGTAGCCTTTTATGAAATGCGATAAGCCAGCTTGTAATTCTGGAAACTTACTTCAGATCTCTGCTATCTTAAATAGAGGTTGTAGCTTTATATGGAATCTCTGGTAGGAGTTGGAAAATAGGTTTGTAGCAATTCGTGCATTGGTGTAAAGTTAAATATTGCTGGGAAAAGAGCTTCATACCTTCTGCTATTGTGCAATGGATGTTGTAGTCTCTGTTAGGTTAAATTTGGTTTAATTCATGTGTACTGTGTTAAATAGGGGTTGCGAAAATTGCTGCTGTGCTGAATTGCACCTGTAAACCCGTTGCCTATGTAATCTCTGCTATGGTAGATAGTGGTTGTGCACTAGGAGTTGTAATCTCTGTTAGGTTAAATAGTCTAAATTATTGTATCCTGTTTAATCTCTGCTATCGTGCGTTAGAATATCTCTGCTATATTAAGTAGAATTTTTTGGGTTAAAAAAAGAGCTTCGTACCCTTTTTGGAATCTCTGGTATTGTGCACTGGGTGGTGTTAATTGCCGCTATGTTAAATAGGGCCCTTTAACTGCCACAATGTATACGAAAAAATTGTATCCCTGGGGCCAAAACGTAATTTTTATTTTTCTAATTTTATTTTGATTGATTCTGCATATTGCATGTGTATAATCTCCAAAAACATAAAAAAAGTGCTTTTCTTTGAGCACTTTTATTGAGGCATCAGGTTGATGCCACGCGGCACTGTAAAACTGAATTTATAGGAAGATGCCACATGGCATGAATGTTGTGCCTCATTCGATAAAAACAGTCTAAGGTGTTTTTGTAACTTATAATGCAATGATAAGTGATAATTTGTGTGTTTATAATCAACTGTTTTTCAAACTTGATCTTCCAGACACTGTCGTAATTGGATATATAGGGTAATGCTGAACGGTCACAAAATACTGCACGACCCGAGAAGGAAAGGGTGGAAAGGAGCATGTCAAGACTTTTTTTTTCGTTTTTTTCTTTGTATGGGTACTGCCAAAGTGGTAGAATTCTCTATTGGGGCTTTCAATTTTTTTCCTGCTTACGTATTTTGTTTTTTGCAATGCATTACTGCTTCTTCAAGGTTCTAAAGAGTAGTTCTGTTTGTGTTTTTTGAAGGTTGTGATCCATGCAGTACTTGATGCATTGAATTGTATGTATGTAAATTTTAGTATGGATTATGAAGCGGAACGCAAGCGTCTAAAAAAACTCGTGGATGAGTTCCTATCAGATGATAGTCAAGATGATGACTTACTTGATTATGTTTATCTCACCGATGAATATCAAGTACCTTCTAGTGATAGCTATTGTACGGACTCGTCAGAGCCAGATAAGAAGAAACAACGCAAGAAAAGGAAAATTAGTGAAAATTCTCGTTTTCGCAAGAATCAAGGTGACTCCGAAAACGAGGACGTTGCAGTAGCTGGACCTTCAACCAAAATGTATTTCGTGGTATTGTTCAACAAGGAGATAGTGTTACTGAGACCATTGATGAAGTAATTGCACAATATTTGATAGGTGATGTTGATGACGAGTAAGTTAGTGATGTTGAAATTTCTAATGGTGTAATTTGTTGACCTGTTGATGAGACTACTTTAAAACATTTTCCGTTTACCGAAAGTCAACCAGGAATCAAACCTGAAATTTTCGAAAACTTCTCAGATAAAGAACCGTTGCTATTTTCAAGCTTTTTATTACTGACGACATTATTCAACACATGGTTGTAGAAACTAATAGATATGCTCATCAAACAATTCGTAAGGGTCATAAACCGAAATCTCTCTTTTCTCATTGGACTGATACTAATGCTGAAGAAATGGAAATGTTCCTTGGGATGTTAGTGTGGATGGGGTTACGCAAACATCCATCAATTCCAAAATACTGTGCAAAAAATCCATTGTATGAAAATATCATCAAAAAGAAGATGTCACGAAATCGATTTGAACTTCTACTCCGCACGTGGCACTTTAGCGACAATGAAGAAGCGAATGAGTCCTCATCAGATAGACTTCACAAGTTGACTCCTTTGATTGAAAAACTGAAAGAAAGATATCAAGATGTCCTTATTACTGGAGAGCATATATGCATATCAAACTCTCGTGCTATTCAAGGGTCGTATTTCTTTTCGCCAGTATATCAAGTCAAAGCGGTATAGGTTTGGTGTGAAATTATTCAAACTATACACAAAAGGAGGTTATACGTATGATTTTAGTGTGTACTGTGGAAAGGAAAAAGATGTCTCAAGTGTTCCCACGAAAGTCGTCTTGCAACTTATTTGCAAGCTGCTCGATCAAGGTAGAACTTTATGTACAGACAACTATTATATTAGTGTTACTTTAGCTCATGAGTTTTTGCAGCGTAACACACATTTGGTAGGCACCCTTCGTTCTAACCGGAAGTATAATTGCAAAGAAGTTGTTCAAGCGAAACTTGACAGCGATGGTGTGATTGCGAGACAAAGTGACACGGGTGTGGTGATACTAAAGTGGAAGGACAAAAAGGATGTCTTAATGCTGAGTACGAAACATAATGAAGAGAAGGAGGCTATTCAACGCAGAGGAAAAGAGGTACAGAAACCGAAATTGATCGCTGACTACAACAAAGGCAAAAATTTCATTGACTTGTCTGATCAAATGAAGTCATACAGCGCTTCACTACGAAGAGGAGTAAAGTGGTACAGAAAACTTGCTGTAGAATTGGTTTTGGTGCCACGATTATAAATGCTTACTTAGTATACAACGAGGTGACTCAGAGTAAGATCTTTGTAACAGCGTTCAGAGAACAAGTGGCTTTGAAACTATTTCGGTGCAGTGAAAATGTTGCAGCAGAAGCTGAAAGTGTGAACTATTTTCTGAAAGAAACAAGTTCAGAATTACGTTGTGTTGTTAAGTTATGAAAATCTAAAGAAAGAACAAGGAAGAAAAGTTGCTCAAAACAAAACTCCACGCACGAAATGGGAATGTGTGGGATGTGAACAACGATTTTGTGTTGGTTGTTTCTTTGTAAAGCACATTAGCAGGAAAAAGTAATTGTGCTTTTGTGAACTCTAACATACTATAGAACAGCTAATGTAAACAAAATACATCTGAGATCTTATTTGCTTTATACAGTGCAGAAACTGTACCTTTGAATTGTGGGAACAACATTTCCATTTTGTACCCACAATTTTTTAGAGGCAGTGACGAACCCAAAGTTGGGTTTAGAGGGGTGGTTCTTTGCTTCCCAGTTCTTGAGAAGGAGCAGAATAATAGAAACAAAAACGATGCTAAAATATTGATGGCTGTGCCCGTCACTGATTCTTAAAAAAAATTGGGGGTAAATCATACCACTTATTTTTCAGAGACTGTGATGGACCAAGAGATTCATATTTTACCTTCATTTTTTATTCTAGTATTCTGTTCTCTCAAAAACTGGAAGCAAAGAATCACCCCTCTAAACCCAACCCTGGGTTCGACACTACCTCTCGAAAATTGTGGTTACAATATGCCAATTTTGTACCTACAATTCAGAGGTACAGCTTTCGCAGTGTTCGTTTCGTCAGATGCCAAGATAAAATATGGTTATCCTGATGTATATACTCAATACTCGACTAAATATATGCGTGAAATACTAACATGAAATTAAAACATTATATACGGTATTATTTTTGTATTTTCTCCGAAGTTACACTATATATTTCACTTTGTAGGGGCAAACAAATATTTCAATGTCTATTTTTCTGAGCATATTGCAGGCTGGATTTTCAATTTTCTTATATTTGTAAAACTAATGAGAGAGAATGATATAACTAAGTTTATTTGTTTATCAAAGTATCCTTCTACAAACGTGAACTAGACAAAAAAAATATTAATTGTAACAAATAACTAAAGCACAATAAATAATATATGTACCTAAAACATTTGAAAGTTATACGTATTGCAACAAAAAAATATCAATTACATGCACTTTGAAACTAATACTGTACCACATTTCCAGAGGCCAAATTCATGAACAGGTCTACGGAGCCACTGGCATAAAGATTTCAACACATTAAAACGTTTCACGTGGGCTTTCGTGATACCGCGCAACAAACAAAAAAATCAACGTGAGGCATCTATAAGTGCCACGCGGCACAAGTTTACAAAAACAGTGAGGCATAACGTTGATACCTCATGGCAGTTAAAGGGTTAAATAGGGGTCCTATCCTTGTGCACTATATAGGGTTAATCTGCTATGTTAAATAGGGGATTAAATAAGGGACCGTAGCCTGTACGACATTTCTGCTATGTTAAATAGGGGTTCGTAGTCCATCTTTGCTATGGTGCTGTGTAGGGGATAAAAGGAGCTTCGTAGTCTTTTATAAAATATCTGCTAAGGGGTGAAAAATGGTGCCGTACCCTTTTTTAAAATTTCTGCTAAGGGTTGAAACAAAGTGTTCGTAGTCTTTTCTAAATAGGGGATGCGAAATATGCTTGTAGCCTTTCATAAGAATCAGAAAACGTGTTCGTAGCCTTTTATACATTGTAAACAAACACGGATACACAGCGTATCGTACAGCCCTGGAAAATGGACTAATTGATATCAGCCAGGTATCGGGGAGACATGCCACTTTCAAGAAAGTTTGGTCAAGTGCCGCTACTACTTATGATGTAGAAACTGGTTTCAGGTAGCAGTTATGATTTTGAAAAATAGTTGTGACATTAGGGTTACAAGTGAGGACTTGATGATTGAGGCTATGGAATTATTGACAGGGACGCTCATGAGTGTTGATGAGTGAACACCCACCCTTCCTTATTATTTTATATTTGATTGGAAAAGTCTGAGGAATGTATTGTCTGCACCGTTGGGTGGGCGTATCAAGTAACTGGAGATTGTTATCTTTTACGTTAGCTTGTTTACGAGACTTTCGTTCGATGGATGTCATTCAGGGATTATGGCTCAGTTTACCGTTGAAACTTTTTATTAGCATAAATTAGATTGGAGAAAATTTCTTCAGTGAATTTATGATATTTTGTATGAAAGTTTTTTTTAGCTCTTGAAAACCACGACGTTTACAGCACGATGTTTTAGTACATACTAAAGGAATGAATTGTGTTATTTTTTGAGGAAGCTTGAAAACTTATCTTGTTTGAAAAGAACACACGATAGATAGCAGATTAGGATTGAGGCTCTTGCAACTAGTCATTGAACCTTGAGATTGTAACATAAAGAACATGCTTGCTGCACGAGACTGTAATGTGGAAATGTTGTAGAAAGATTAAAGTATAGAAATGTACAGTATAAAGTATGTCATATTAGTACATGTAAATAATCGTAGGAGTAAAAACTCATCCTTTATTTACTAAAACTTTGAGAAGTTATATTTGTATAAATTGAAAAACAAGCTTGTTTTCTCTTGAAATACAAACTGAAGGTTAAAGTTGTTGTATTATTTATACAATGATTGTGAACTTTGGTAGTGTAATCTTGATAGACACACAAGAATCATAATTGTGACCGCCAAAAATAACGTATAGAAAAGTTGTGGATATAGTAAGAATCATTTTCTTTCAATTGAGGTGGTTGGTAGTAAGTTAGTTACTCTCCGCTTATTGTATAGCTAGAAGAATAAAAGAAGACAACTTTAATATTCTACGAGATTAATTTTATAAGTAAGTAATTTTTAGTTTTTTAATATGTTTATTTTTTCATTATTTCATAGTGGTCTATGTCGATCTTTAACATGAAATGAATAACGCATATTTGCCTTGTGTAAGTAGAAAAAAGTGAGTGAAAATTTCAGAGCTCAAAGGGGGTCACTTTGGGTAACCGGTAACGTGGTTGAAATAGAACATACGTGATCCGCTCTTAAACTGGAAATGAATAACACATATCTGTCTGGCGTAAGTAGGAAAAAAGTAGGGAAAGTCCTGAGTGAAAATTTCAGAGCTGAAAGCAGGTCACTTTTGGTAACCGGTAACGTGGTTGAAATAGAACATACGTGATCCGCTCTTAAACTGGAAATGAATAACACATATTTGTCTGGCGTAAGTAGGGAAAAAGTAGGGAAAATCCTGAGTGAAAATTTCAAAGCTGAAAAGAGGTAACTTTTGGTAACTGGTAACGTGGTTGAAATAGAACATACGTTATCCGCTCTTAAACTTGAAATGAATTACACATTTTTGTCTGGTGTAAGTAGGAAAAACTAGGGAAAGACGTGAGTGAAAAATTCAGAGCTGGAAGCGGGTCACTTTTTGTAATTTGACAACGAGGTTGAAATAGAACATAGATGATCGAGTATGAAACTTGAAACTAATATACCATATTCGCCTGGTGAAATTGAAGAAAACTTAGGATAAACGTGAATGAAAATTTCAGAGCTGAAAATTGGTTACTTTAAGTAGCACACACACACACACAAACATTCGTACACATATATACATATACAGATATATACAGATAGAGAAAGAGAGACCCATATACACATGCATATATCACACATACACATATAGACACAAAAAGAGAAAGATACATACACACACATTCATACATATATAGATATATACACAGAAAAAGAGAGACACATATACACATACATACACACACATAACACATTTAGACAAAAAATATATACACTTAGAGAAATAGAGACACATATATACACACTCAGAGACATTCATACACATATAGACATATACAGATAGAGAAAAGAGACATATATACACGCACATTCACACACACAATAGATGTGGAATGGCGTGCTGATTAAACACGGGGTTGTGAGGAAGCTAGGTGTGTAAATATAGACGTTGGGGAAACCTATGTAAACATTGACTTTTGGGAAAACTTGAGTAATTTTATATATTTTAAAATTACTACCTGCACATGAGTAAAGAGAGAGTAGATAATAGAACATGTGCTCATGCGTGGAAGGAAGTTTACACTATAAAATAGCACTGCACTATCCCGTAAAGGCTCAGTCTGAGATTGTTAGCTGAACCTATCGAATGAACTTATCGTTTTAAGTGTAAAATTATAATAATTAAATTAATACTGTACGCTTTTATTATGTGGAAACGGTAATAATATTTTGAAGGAAGATTAAATTAGTAAAAGCGTTAACCAGTTTACGCTGTCTTTAATTAAAGATAACAATTGAATAATATTAAAAAAATAATAACTTATCCTTTATCTTATTTCAGATTTGAATTATATCCTTTGAATTTGAAAATCAATAGTGTGTAATTGCTGATACTATTCATGTTATTGCTGGTGTTGCTTTTATTTCTTATTAAGCGACATATTAATGAAGGTAATTAGATTTTACATTTTATCGTATGATTGTATACAAAATTTTAGTAATGTTTAATAATTCTTCTTGTGCGCATGCATAGAAAGTAAATAGCTTTTCTATAAAGAAACAGTTATTAATATGAATTAAAGGTAATTTAATATGTAAAAATATAATAAGATTGTGAGACTTGAAGTAGGTTATACAAATACGCTAGCTATTCACACTGTTCTTTAGTCTGAGTTTTTTAATTGAAGTAATACTTATACTCAGGTAATATAAAGTAAGGTAATATAAGGTAATAAAGTAATATAATAATGTAATATATTTTTTTTATAAATTGGAAAAGTGACAACAAAACATAATTGCACGTCTTGCAATTAAGATCAAAAACACTGAACTGCTGAACAAGACTATATTATTCGTAAACAATAAATTACACGTAACGTGTCGACCTTCTAGCCAAGATCCTCATCAGACATACACTGAGTCTGTACAAAAAAGTACACACATATAAATACAAGCCCAATAATTTACCTGCTCCCTCGGTGGCCGAATCAAGCAGCCAATCAGAGACGCCCGATCAAGCAGCTTCCCCATTGGCCGGAACAATCAGTCAATCAGAGACGCCATAAAACATCCCTTGTTAACAAAAGAGAATCAACATGAAGCAAACTTAGAGCCCCCTTACACCTCAATTAACATACATATCTCTGTGTTTGTCAACAATAATCTTCCATTCTTTATTAATGCTAAAACCTTTGGTCCAATTCATTAAATTCTTATCTACTTCTTTTTCTATCCACCAGTTCTATCTTCATATTCTAACACAATCACTTTTTCCAGTCCACATCATGTTCTTTTTCTTTTACATGTTTGAATATAGCATTACTCTCTCTACCATATTTTACATCACTTTTATGTTGTTTAATTCTTTCTGTCAACAATTTTCCCGTCTCTCCAATATTCTTCATATCACAATCCTCACAGTTAATACAATAAATAACACCTTTCTGCTCCTTCTTCTGTTTATCCTTTCCTTTACTTCTGACCAAATCCAACAACTTTCTACTATATTTTATGCACACTCTCACGCCCTGCTTTCTTAACATCTTTTTAATAATCTCTGTGTCCTCTCCTAACCCTATAATACCTTCCCATACCACCTCTTTTCCTTCCTCATCTCCTTCTCTTTCCCTAGAATCCACAGATGCCTTTATGACATCCCTTTTACTATACCCATTTTCATATAGCTGTTTCTTAAAAACTTTTTCATTCTTTTCTTCATTCTTGCTACAAATCCTAGTATTTATTGTCAACATATTTTTATAAAATTAGTTTTGGTGCTTTTATCCACATTACTTCTCTTATTACAATAAATCCTAGCGTTACATTCTTTTTGATACCATTGAGTTTTAATCCTCTTCCATTCTTTACTCATTAAAATATCAAGATAACATAAGCTACCTCCTTTCTCTATCTCCAGCTCTAACTCTATATTTTTCTTTATCCTCAATTACAATGAAGTTGTAATTGAAAATGAGTGTATTTTATTTAGTTTGGATGATAAAGCTATGTTTCCAAGTGTAAAGAGGGCTGCTATACTTTATATTGTTAAGGGTACCATGGGGAAGAAGGGGTTAAAGGTTGGAAATGGGAGAAAGTTAGGAAAGCCCTCAAATTAATTTGGGATTGTGGTTTTTGCAAAGTGAAGAATGACATATAAAGAATTATGGAAGGTTTAAGTATATGGCCTAAGATTTGTTTTGTGTTATCTGATATCATTATGAATGTATGGGAGAGGAAGATGGTAGTGAAGGGAGAATAGAAGATTAAGTATTTATGTAGATACGTTGATTGTTTCGGGATATGGGAAGGCTCTAAATAAGAATTGACAGAGTTTGTAGAAGGCATTGAGGATAAAGAATAATATATGTGTGTAATTTCTTGTACAGACACAGTGTATGTCTGATGAGGATCTTTGCTAGAAGGTCGAAACGTTACGTGTCATTTACTTTTTTAGCGAATAACATAGTCTTGTTCAGCAGTTCAGTGTTTTTGGAAAAGTGAATTTGAACTTAATGCTACTTTATTACTTTAAATTAGTTTAATTTCGTGAAAAAGAAAATTATCTTGAAAAATATTAATTCACGTATTATTTTCTCGAATCAAGTTTGTGATTATTAGTATTTTAAGTAAAGATAAGAAATTAAAGTATGTAAATTATTTTTCAGATCATCTATATCAACTTCCGTTAACATATTTTCGTAAAATTACACTATACTTTTGAGAAAAAAGGAGAACCATGTTTGCTAGTACTATGGCATTAACAAAGACTGATCATCTGATCCTGGGTGAGAAGGAGAAAGAATTTAATAATTGTGACTATGTTTGTCACATGGGTACAGCTGTGTCGCTTAAGATGGTATTTTACCAAGAAGTGAAGGTAATGTTTTCTACTTTCTTCTTCACTTACGTCTTTTCTACCACTTTAATTTGAATATGCTTTGGTGCATTTGAGCACATGAATGATTTGATTTACTTAGGTAATGCTGACTTCTTTAATTCCTCCGCTATCGCTAGCCTCGCTTTTCAACATTACTGTCTGTTAACTGAACCTTGTGATGAAAATAACGGCCGAATCCATCATCCTTATCTAGCGGTATTATTTCGTTACATCCCGGTTGAGAGAGAGAGGATATATATGAAGGCTGTGTAAATTTTAATGATGACAATTCATTGAATATCTTCACCCGCAATCGGAAATTTTCCATATCCTATGGAGATTCATTTTCTTCTCCTTCTATATTTTTTTCTAATACTAGTACTACTACTTTTGCTCCAATCAATGTAGTTACCTCTGTATTAACGCAGGCCACTACATTTATAACTACTGCAATACCTATATGCAGTTCGGTACTTTCCACTTCATTTACACCTTTACCTTCTACTTCTTTTGCTCTTCCTTCTCCTTGTTCATCAATTGTTTCTAGGTCAACAAATCTTGAGACATTTAATGATTTTTTCTATGATACGGACTGTGTTCTTTCACCTGAGGGTAATCAGATGTGTGATCAAGCGTACGATTATTGGTGGCGGTTGGTGAACTCAGTTAAGTCCAAACATTAATGATAATATGATGAATGAAGTAAATCAGTCGAATAAGATCATATTAGATAAAAATGAGTAATCAGAGGGAACAGAATCAACACGGAACAGGGCGAGATCTTCTTCAAATTATACATAAACGCGTGTGCGGTTTTTGGAAAATTTCCTCTTAAAGGTAGGGAAGTCACCATACGTGCTAAAGTTGGCACCTCCAGATTAACCCCTGCTGAGTATGTGGACAAAGATTTCAATTTGCGCTAGATAATTTATTATCTAGTGTAGATCCACAATCCTGGGTCATATTTGGTATTGAAAGCAGTAATGACGTCAACGGGAAAAAACGTCTTCATTCCGTGGCATAGACGAGTCCGTTTAACTAGTGAGCATATTTTGCGTTCGATTGAGAATGCACTCAAATCGAATGAATCTTTCCTGTTTCTAGATAGACTGATCATTAAGGTTAACATATGCGATCCTATTCGCGAACAAGGCGAAAGGAAGAAACGGAATAATGATAAGTATTACCTCTGGAGGAGTACTTACAAGCACACATTATTCCAGTGCCTAAATTGGGAGCCAACTCATGTTGTTGTTTACCAAGAACTTTAGCCTTGGAAAAGCAGCGAGCTTTAGGACAATTTGTTAAAGATCATTGTAAACGAGCAAATATTAATATTTCAAGTTTAGGTGGGTCTAATGACGATATTAGTAATTTCCAAGATTATTATGGTAATCAATTCTAAATTGTAGTCATGCGTTAAAACCAGGTAGTCGTGACCCAGATGTGATCTATAGCGGGAACGTGTAAACCAGAAACAATTTATTATTGTTTTATTATGACCAGCATTTCGATATTATTGACTCTATTAAAGAAGTTTTAAGACAGAGAGGATATTACTACGACTGTTTGAAGCCATTTGTTGAGCGTAACAGACACAAGAGCGAATACTTTTTCGAACATTGCGAGGAGTACCATAATTTTGAAACTTCTGACGATGAGAGATCCATTACTTGTAATAGTTAAGAACTTTCCCCTCGCAGTCATGCTATAATAGCCATAGCACGAAAGCAAGGGGAAGACCTGTATGTTACTAATTCAAACTATGTTCACAGTGTGGTGTAAAGTTCGATAACCGAAAAAGAAAAAGATAACCCTCATGTATGTGGAGATCCATTCTGCACTATTAGCAAGTTGTGCATTAAAGAAGACCATTTCTGTTTTGTACAAAAGACAAAATTTAAACGTGAAACAAATTTTTGCTATGTAGTGTGTGATATTGAGATTATGCTACTTAATCAGAACGAAAAAGGTGCACGTGAACAAAGGCCAAACCTGATATGTGTCTCACACCCCTGCTTTAAATGCAAAAACCATATGGAATAAAGTTAGAAATGCTTTGAATGTCGTAATTCACAAGGTAAAAGAGAGTGTGTTTTACAATATTGATAGTTTTGTAAAGCACGTTCTCCGTCAAGATCCTACATTTAATACAATAGTCTGTTTAGTGCATAACGGCGTGAAATTTGATTCCGTGTTTGTTGCGTGTGCACTTATTGAAAAGAAATAAATCACACCTCAAATTTTGAGCCAAGGTGTGAAAACTATCAAAATGAGTGGACGTAATATTACTTTTAAAGATACGTATTTATTCATGTCCGTAAAATTATTGAAATTATCTACTAAGATGGGATTAGGCGAAAATTTAAAAAAGGGAGGTTTGCGTTTTTGTTAAATAATGAGGAGAATCAAAATTACAATAGACTATGGCTAGAAGTTCACTTTTTGATGATGAAGGTTAATCAGAAAGTGAACGCAAAGCTTTGAAGGTTTGACATGAGGAGTGTGTGCAAAAAGACCTTACATTCAACTTACAACATGAAATGTTAGAATACTTCGGGAACGATGTTCGTATATTGTGTGAAGCCATCATTAAATTCTAGGACTTAATTGAACAAAATACTGAAGGGTTCAGTGTTTTATTTAGGTAAGTATTATTGCTACGTGTGCTATGGAATGCTTTCGATCTTTATATTTATATGAGGAAAATATTCCTGATTCCCCCCTTTGCGTATCGACAACGTAACCCTCAGAGTAAGAAAGCATTACAATGGTTGAAGTACATGGAATTCATAGGAAGTGTTGTTTCTATTCATACGACTGAAAACGGAGATGAAGTCCATTTAGAACGATTCCAAGTGGACGGGTACGATAAGAAACATCGTACTGCCTATGAATTTTATGGATGTTTTTAGCACGGTCATTCATTCATTAAGCATGGTCGCCACGTGCTCCTTATGGCACGAATGGTGAACCATTAAATGACCGAGATATTGCAACAATGAGGAGAAACAAATATTTAGAAACTTCTGGTCTCAAAATTGTAGAAATCTATGAATGTGATTGGGATCAACAAGTGGAGGAAAATATATATATTCGGCAGTTCATTAAAGATCACAGAAAAAAAATATTAAAGATGGATTAGTGCCTAAAGACTCTTTCAAAGGAGGCAGGACCGAAGTTTTCAGATCTTTCTATCAGTCTACTGAAGACGAAATTATTCGATATGTTTACATAAGTTGTTTATATTCATGTCATTAAAAATAAACCTCTCCCTATTGGTAAGCCTACCATATATCGAAGGAAAGCTTGTCGTAATCCTAAAGACATTCATGGAGTTGTTTTTAGCAAGGTTCTTCTTCCCCGAGATCTTGGTATTCCTTTGCTTCCCTATAATGCAATGGACGCCTCGTATTCGGCTTTGTCGTACTTGTATGTTATCATAGCAAAAACAATAGAATCAATATTCAGTAAACGAAAATTATCTTTAGTTCTTTGTCAAACTAATTTAGAAATTGAATTTTATAATCAACATATAAAACGTGTTTTTCAAAAACATGAATTGAATCATTATAGTGCACATTATTAATTCAAGGATGCTTTCATAGAACGTTATATTCGTACTTCAAAGGTAAAATATATAAATACTTTACTGCTCAATATAATACTTTAATACTTAATATATAATACTTAATATCGTTGTATTGATATTTTACAAGATCTTGTAAAAGTAACAATCATACCAAACATTCCACCATTCAGTATGCACCTGTGCAAGTATATGATTCTTATATTAATGAAATTTGGGTAAATTATATGGGGAAAAAAGAAAGTTAAGCATAAATGTAAATTTGAAACGGGAGATAATGTGCGAGTTAGCAAATATCAACATAAATTAGAAAAATGATATTTGCCAAAATTATCTCGCTAAATATTTTTAGTTGACCATTGTATTCAAAGTAATCCAGTATAAAATTCGAGACTGGAATTGTGAAATTATAAAAGGTTCATTTTATCAACAAGAATTACCAAAACTATTTGTAGGAAACAAAACACTTATTTAATTAAAACAACATTAAAACGTAGAGAAGATTGAATTTAATTTAAATGGTTAGGTTATTCTTCATCTATAAAAAACTGTTTTCAACAAGAATTTGTTCAGTCGTAAACATGCTCTTCAGGAACAAGCCGATGAGTTTTATGTCACATTATCATCAAATGTTTCCAATATTATTTTTGAAAATAAAACTAGTTCCTACACTACGAAACTATGTCAGCCAATTCATTTAACATGAATTTGGGTAGCATCTTTAAATGAACTTTCTATTCCATTGGGTTTTTATGATATTCAAAAAGCAGAACAACTTATTATTCAAGTAGGGGATAAAATATAGCAGAATATATTATCAAATTTCCACCCGGATATTATGAATCAAGACAATCGATTTTAAACACTATTCGTACGACTTTATGTAAACAAATGAGAAAAGAGTATGATGAGAAAGAATATGTACATGTTTTTGAAGAAAGTAGTATTCTTAATACAACATTTTATAATGTAGAAACGATTAATGTTGAACGGATGATCAATGAAGATCCTTTAATAATAGAACAAAATCCAATCCAATATGAGGAAAGTAGGGATAAAATTTATATTTCTCGTAAACGAATTCCTAAACGTGATTATCTTTTTTCAATTGTTTTGGATTGCAAAATATTTTTGGATTTAGTAATGATTTTAAAGTGAATACACGCATTGTTCTCTTTTATCCCGTGAATCCAGAAAGGAAAGCAAAGTTTCTTAATGTTCCAGCACTTTACCACACAAATCTTGATTATCTTATTCCTTTGTAAATTAATGTATGTATTCACATTGTAAAAGATCAACCTCTTTATGGTAAACTAATTCGAAAAACTTGAATTCAAGAATATCATTACGAAAAGACTAAATCTTTTATTTTTGATTGTCCACAATATGTTAAATTTGAAAATAAATATTTTTATACTCTTCGTGTAGACTTAAAAGACGTGCACGGGGAAAAATACAATTTCAATTTGGAACGTTAAGCGCAATACTATATCTTAAAGAAAATGATTTCTGAAAGTAATGATGATAGTTTTACATTACCGTTTCTTCAAATGGAATTATTCAAAGTTATTCTAATAACAGTCCAACACATTTTTTCAATATTGTTAATAATCGAATTTAAACCATTCGTAGATGGTAGTATTAAATGAAATTCATATTCCCTTAATGTGCTATAATGTTATTACTGGTAAAAATATAATAATGGTATGATGGTTTTAAACAAATTAACTCAGGAATATAATTCCACCGTTGAACAATGGACATTTCCGGTAGTATTTTTTATTGCAATAAAAAATTCTTGTATTAAAGCAAACTACGGAAAACATTTTCTTTTCATTCTGTGATGAATCTATCAAGAGTTATATAAACTTGCTTCTAAAGAGTCTCAGTCTTGCGCTTAATCGGGAGCCGCCATGTTATGACGTAATCAGTCTTAGAACTGCTTGTCATTGACGTACAAATGGTATTTGATTTGTTAGTATTGTTAAAAAGCGATCGCAAAAATGGATCGAAAGAAATAGTATAAGTGGTGAATAGCGTTTCTGTATGCCTTAACACGTCATTTAGTTCGTTTTATTCATTTAAAATTGATTTTTACTTTTAATACTTTTTAAGATATTGATATAGTTTGGTAGCTTCAACAGTAATTTATATCATCTCCTTTTTTAATTTTCATTGTTAAATCATATCTTCTAATAATGCTCTTTAGAACTCTTGTATTTAAAAAGAATTACCTCTTTTTTCTATAAAATATGTCGGTTTTTACATCCGACAATCATATACTTTTTAATGAATGCTAGTGAAGTATTTTTCAAGAACTTACAAGCACATGAGTTAATAGTACTCGTTACTGCCATCTGTTAACAATTTAACGTACTTGTAGGCCGTGAATATATTGAATAGTTTTCATATGTCATTGTATAAAATAATAATAAAAGCATGTAAGAAACAAAAACGTAAGTTGAAACTTTCACATTGAAGTTACTCTTGCGTTTCGTGAAGTAAAATAAAACACGGCCATTGATAGGATTCGAACAGCCTTAGGTGAAAGTATAATAAATTAAAAGTTGCATGCGCTAACCAACTGAGCTAAATTTACAAAATATAAACAGCTGCACGAACGAGCGATAAGAAGAACATTTGCAAGTTAAGACTGCCCCCTGTCTATGTTTTGAGCAATTTCTGTTATTAAAAACATGTTTAGGTGTTTAAACTTATTGAAGTTTGTTCTGCAGATTTCTACATTAATTATTTCGTTAAGCGATGAAGTAAATGTTCTTTCTCTTTTTTTTGTCTTCAAACTTCTGAATAAGGAACGTAAAATAGGGAGAAGCATATAGCTACGGAAATACAACGGATTGGTTACGTCAAAGCAATCAGAGGATGATTTTTATAGTATGACGTAGGAGATTGAATTCTCAGTATTTCATGCTATATTTCTACGTAACGGAAAACCGTAGCGCTGAAATTTAAAAAACAGTATATGTTATTTAATTTGATGTATACAAACTGTAAAATATATAAGGACGGGGAAAACGGAAATGTCCATTGTTAGATGAATTAAATAATATAAATAAAAGTATAAAATTTCGATTCTAACATTACCATTGTAAAAGTTGATCACAGTATAAAATCTTTACGTTTATCCCCGATATTAGCATTGTAATTAGGTTTGAACCTGATATTAATATTTTAAAGATAGTCGAATTCCTAAACAACAATGTTTCGACACTGATTATTCTCATCAAGTATTTGTTTACACAGATATTATGGAAGTTAATTTTGTACGTGATACAAAAGCACCTCTTTTATGAATTGTAGGTATGACCGACAATCATCATAGGAAAGTACAAACCATAACTTTTCAGAATGTATGTTATTTTCCACTTGCAAAACTTTCATTTGATAGTGTAGAAATACTAGTAAAGTATCATGCAGGTCGAAATTTACCATTCGGATCTGGGTTATTGACCGTAACATTTCACTTTAAGCGGTCATCTAAATGAAAAGATATACACTTATGCATAGAGGTAAGAGGTATACCTTACTTTGCAGGACCTGTTTACCAACGGGGACATGAGATTGGGAGTTTATTTCGAGGACTTTTTCGCTTTGCTATGCCATTCGTTAAACAAGGGCCAAAAGCAATAGGACGACAAGCTTCACAAACAGGAATTCAAGTTGCAGGATATCTTGAAAACCTTCCTATTAAAGATTCTTTAAAAGCATGATTTCGCGAAGCAGAATCAGCTTTAAGAGGCAAAGCTTAAAATAAAGTTAAAGTTGGTTAGTGGTAGCGGTAAGAGTATGATACGTATACGTAAGGCTTCCGTACGTATTGGACCACCAACTTTAAAAAGACAACGACTATCTCAATTGAAGAAGAAGACTAGAGATATTTTTTGTTAATTATGTCGCTTCTTATACCTAAAAGTAATGAATGCTGTACGAATGAATTCGACTTAGTTTCTGTCCCTATAACACAAACTGCTATGGAATCATCTCATATGGTAGAGTAGCGACCAATTTCTTCACTTTCTTCGGAGGGACTTATAGAATTTTTTGTAGCTGGAGATACTGGAGAATATATTCATCCTGCATATATTTATCTTTGTCAAGTGTAAAATATTAAGGGGAAATGGAAATAATTTAGAACTAGCAGCAGCAGGCCCCCGATCGGTTGTGACAGATAATATAGCGAAAGTGAATAATTTCTTGCATGCACTTTTCAGTCAAGTGGATGTTTCTTAAATGATAAAATAGTTTCATCATCGAATGCAACATACCTATTCAGAGCATATTATGAAACTTTACTTAATTATTTTGAAGATGCAAGTAAAACGCATTTAACCATTCCTTTATGGTATAAGGATACTGCAGGACATTTTAATATTCTCAATGAAAATAATGCTGTTTATTATAAACGAAAAACTCTTGTTACTGGTAGCACATTCTTCGATATGTTTTTTTGACTTCATACAAGTATTTCTGGATCAGATGTATTCTTCCAAATAAAGTCAATCTTCGTATAAATTAGGTCGTAGTAAAGACGCATTCTGCTTAATGGCAGTTGAAAATTCTACATTCGAAGTTAAATTGGAAGAGGTTATTCTATATGTTCGCCAAATTAAAATTTCTGCTGATTTAGCTTTACAATTAAACAGTTTTATTAGTCATGATACTGCAAAATTACCACTGACTGGAGTTGAGACAAGAGTACATATTATCCCTGCAAATGTTGATTCATATAATCTTGATATGTTCCTTGGAAATGTACCAAAGGGTCTCATTATTGGTTTTATTACGAACACTGCACTCAATGGAAAATACCATGAATATCCCTTCCATTTCCAAAATTTTAATATTAATAAATTGCAAGTACAATTCATTTCTGAATTGTATCATCCCACTCTTCTTACTCCAGATTATGGAAATCATCTATGCGTTCTTAATTATCAATCCCTGTACGCTGGAACTTGTATATTTCATGAAAATATTAGTCATACGATCACATACTCTGATTACCTCCATGGATATACTCTTTATGCTTTTACTCTTTCTCCTACTAACACTTTAGATGATTCTACATTGGATGTTATTAAAGATTCTCCTTTTAATCTCAAAATATGGTTCAGTCAAACACCGGCACATTCTATTTCATGCATTGTTTACGCTCAATTTGATTCGCTTATTCAAATTGATAAAGATTGTAATGTATATACAAATCCTGCCTGTGAAATTTAGTTCAGTTTGAGATTGACGATGA
This sequence comes from Lepisma saccharinum, assembly GCA_022664845.1. NCBI lineage: Eukaryota > Metazoa > Arthropoda > Insecta > Zygentoma > Lepismatidae > Lepisma > Lepisma saccharinum. The sequence goes on along the minus strand of JAGDQP010001165.1, from coordinate 68,570 downwards.
GGACTTTCATACACTTTTCAGCGTTTGAGTGTAGTGAAGAAAACACTTTCAATAGTTAAAGAACTAGCCATAGTTAATTCTGATGCTAATAGTTATCACAGCTGGTTTTTCAAACTCCCTTTCCAGTAGCAAAAATTAGTATTCCAAGTTTCAGATTTGCAAATGAATATTTAAGTCAGCATGTATTTGGTTTGGAGTGGATAGAAGGCGAAGTTGAATACGAAGAAGTTAAAAACATACTTACTAAGTATACCTCCTGCAGTGAAATTGTGTATTCGCATGGAAAAGCACGTCAGGTTTTTTTACAGTCTCTTCTACAAAGAAAAGTGAATACTTTAGAAGATATTAAGTGTGCAAAGTATAATGCGTTAGCTTTTCCATCGCAAAGTTGTACTCAACATCTTCATCAGTTTACAAGTTTCCGCTCTGCCTTAAAAGAAGCTTCAGTACATGCAAAGTTTTAACATATTATCTGCATTCTTCTATTTTACCTAAATATAGAACAGTGTATGAAACAACACAAATTAGTGAAACTAATTGTGATGTGGAGTAATGAGATTTTTAAAGTTATTTTTCAGGACTGTACTAGTGCAACTACGTTTATTGGAATTTATTCAGTGAATAGTTTACCAAAACAAATTGAATACCCGACAGCACTTATAGTGAATAGAAGTCCCTCAGCTTCCTCTGGAACTCACGGGAGTGCCATATATATTAATAAACATGAACGTGGACAATATTTTGATAGCTTCGGAAATAAACCTAGTAAACGAATTGTATTTAAAAAATAATAATTTGTAAATTATATCAGGTATACAAAACTCAAATTCAATATGAAAAATCAACAGGGATGTACGTATTCTATCTGTCAATCTCAGCTGACAGCCTTGTTGACAGCCCAATACATGTGCATGAGCGGTATCAATACATGCATAAGCAAATATAAAAAGTAAAATCATTCCACCATGTAAACACACATCTTGGTTATGGAGGTCTATATCCAACTAACGCTTCGTTAGAGCAATAACAGGCACTATGATGCAACAGTGAAGATCGCCATGCCGCATGTGCCTGTGCCAGAACGACACTGTGGCAGTATGCGCGATTCTACGGGACGTGGTATTACGGCTATGAACTTAATCCATGAGGGAGGAGAATTTAGCGGAAATTGTTTTGAGATTACCTGACGTTCGTACACTCTATGCCATGTAGTATTCCATCTCATGGGCAAATCAAGACGTTACAAATTCTCGCCGCCTTGTACTTGTCACCTCAAATTGGTAGACACAATTTACGCCAGTGAGCTGTTTATTTCAATTATATCAAAATATTAAAAATAATTAACTTATTTCAGTACTACACCGTAAAGGGCATCGTTTACCAAATTCATATTACAACTTAAAACTTTTGCCCAAATTCGTAAAGACTTTTATTTTTTTAATTTGTAATTTACGAATGTAAATTTATCCAATAGCACGACTCATTTTGCCAACTGCACCAAGCGTTGCATGTGTAATCTATTTAAGTAATCCGTAGACTGTACCTAATTCAGTAAATTTAGTTCGGAGATCGGAGATATGGGTATCTGAACACATCCCCACCGAGCATCACTCAGTTAATCTCTAGTACCATATCGGTACCCTATTTTCTTACCACGAATGCAACCAAAACATTTAAGTTGTTAGGATTCCATACAGGAAGAAACAAACTTATGTATGGCCTTTAGGCATCCTTAGCTCAGGTCGTGTTTGAGTAGAGCAGAAGAAGAGAGACGTTTCAGACAAGGTTTTTACTTAAGGTACCATCCCGGTATTCGCGTGGTAAAACTGACGGAAATCCTAGGAAACTTCAATCATCATGGTCTACCGCGGGGTTCAAATCTGCGTTCCTGCTCATTTTTTATCCGAAGTTTGCAACGTCACCGCGTGTATCAAAGGCCTGGATACAAAAGGAAGAATTCGATTTACGCTAATTCATTTCATAAAAATAAGCCTACCGTGTGTGTGAATGCAAATTAAAAAGCACACAAATATTGTTCGCTATCTCAGAGGGAATAATTTCCAACAAAATATGAATACAAAAGTATAGACTACTCAGCTGATAAAATCTTTATGTAGCTTCATCCTTTAAATACATATAAAAAAACATAATTTTGTTTGGTTTCTACCTATGTAATGATATTGATTTTGAGCAAGAATAAATAAGTCTATATATATATAACTTTCTAAACTATCCTCGCTTTTTCTCTTTGGAATACGAATTCTTTTTGGTTATATCTCTTGAAGTTATTTGGAGTTCCTTATTTTAGGGTGAATAAGAATCAAAATGATAATGTGGAAGCTGTGCAGCTGGTTTTTGACAACATAACATCTATACTTTCCGCTGACTGCTATTTATTTTCATCATCTTCTGATGAAGAATCAACAGAATTAAAACAACACAAAAAAGTAGAGCGAGCTCAAAGAAAAATATAATCTTTCTCTAACTAATTAGCTTGTCTGATTAGCGGAATAATTAACTTCCTCTGATTCTTTAACAGAGTTAGTTTTAAGTATATATTAGCAAGATTCCTTCTCTACAATAATAATTAGATTTTCCGTGCCAGTTGGAGAAAAGCAATATTATTTTTCTAACGTATCTGCTAACTAGATGAAAATATCTCGTTCATTATGAATTTTACCTACCTAATATGGTGTCTAAGAAATAATAAATATGTATGTCTTTATTTATGTAAATTTGTTTTCTCGTAATATAATAGAAATACGTCATTCAATATATATTAAAACTTTTCATACCAATTTCTTAAACTGAGAATCTTAGTCGTATATTAAAGCTATCTTTTCGCATAGAATTTACTCATAATAAAGATATTTTAATAACTCAAATTTTGATATTCATAGTTAATATATCAATAATTACATGCATTCGTTCAAATGCTCCTTTATTATTTATTACTCTTTCAATGTAATATTAAAATATATAAATATCAGTAAGATATTCACTCCAGTTCTGTCCAAGTTAGCTTATAGGGGATTTTTAATTTAACAAGAAATTATGAAAACAATACACAGTATAGAGAGCTTATTTAATTAAACAAACTTAGCAGGCAAAATAAATGTTGGATCCGGAAAGGGAAGGCATGGTTTGCCTCTGCATAGAGTACTCTAGAAATATTGCGCTTCTAAAGCCATCACAATTATGTCATTGATTATGTACTATCGTCAGGCATCACTCTTTTCTACATGATTTTTCTCTAAGTCAAGAAGATACGCAAACCAACTCGGGTACAGGTGTCGTTGTGTGATTCTGAGAGTGTGTGCGTGAAAGAGCAAGTGTTGAAATTTTTATTTCTTTCAGAGAAATCATTATCAAATATCCTGGGTTCTGGAAAGATATTCGTAATTTATTATGGTATGTAGCAAATAATCAAAAAGCTTAAAAGAGTTGATTCATTAAAATATGACTTAACAATCATCCAGTAAATTTCAACTAGTGGCTCATCTAAAGTAGAAATAGTGTTAGGTTCCTTGATTTGGTATTTGAAATGCAAGTAGAATTCTGAAATGATCTGTGTTATTATAAATCACTGTCCTAATTCTGTTAAACACGAACATCCTACACGAAATACAAGAGAAAACGTCCTTCTCTATCAGTTTTTAAAATGGGGCACGAAATTCAAGCTTTATAATTTCTGACAATATGTTGTTATTTACGTTAATCACTTACAAAGAAGATCTTCGTAGCAAAATACACAAAATATGTTGCGTACGCAGTTAAAGTAAATGTAATATTTCTTTCTCTCTCTCTCTCTCTCTCTCTCTCTCTCTCTCTCTCTCTATATATATATATATATATATATATATATATATATATATATATATACTGTATATATATATATATATATATTACTGCTCCCACGCTGACCAGACGGGTTGGGAAAGGAGAGCCGAAGCTCTCACTGTGATCGCCACTCTTTTTTATTCATAGCAGCTCCCGGGATCGATCGAACTGAAGTCGAGCGCGCTACCGACTAGGCTGCGCAGGAGGCTCATCCATATGGCTGTGATTTATATATATATATATAAGCAGAAGTAGAATGGTGGCACCTGAGAACACATTGTAGAAAATGATACGAATTTCCCGTAACTGGCTGATGGCAAGTAGTCGATTTCCCAGGACTGTACGATACGCTGTATCGTAGATTTTAGTTACAGTTTATAAAAGGCCACCGTTCTTATTTTCAACCCGTATTTAACATAGCAGAGATTCCATGAAAGACTACGGTACTGTTTTTGAACCCTTATTTAACATAGCAAAAATTATACCAAAGGCTACGAGCTATTCCCTATTTAACATAGCAGACATTACACAAGGCTACGAACCCTTTCCAGCCCTATTTAACATAGCAGGGAATACATGTCCTCTAGGCTATCTACCCTAGCCCACATAATAGACCACATAGTACACCAGTGCACGATAGGGTACGAAGCTGTTTTTCAAGCCCCAAAGCAGATATTACAACAGTTTCTATGCCACATAATAGACCACACAGTGCTTGATTGTAGAGATTCCAACTATGATAGGGTACGAAGCTCTTTTTGCAACCCTTATTTAACATAGCAGAGATTACAACAGAAATCTGAAGTCAGTTTCAAGCACATCGCCAATTTCCGCTCACACCCAGAGACTACATCAGTTTCTATACTTAACCCACATAATAGACCACCAAGTGCACGATAGGATACGAAGCTCTTTTTCAACCACCCAAAAACACTACTTAACACACCACAAATTACAGAGGCTACGACCCATCCCCAATTTACTATAGTAGAGATTACACAGGAATATATGTTAGTAGATTCAATGCAGAAGGGTACAAACCCCCATTTAACATAGCAGAGATCACACAGGATTTAACCTAATACAGTACACTGTTGCACAATAGCAAAAATACTATAAAAGGCTATAAAGAAATTACAGAGACTCAGTTTCCAACAAAGAACAAAGCGAAATATATGCTAGTTAACCTAACCCAAATAACATGGAATAGGAGACTACACAGGAGATCATATCAGCGATTACTTGTCCTCTAGGCTAGTTAACCTAACACAATATGCGGCTACGAGTCAGTTTCTATACCCTACAGCCAGTGGTTAATAGTAGGCGATAACTACCCGATATGAGTCTTTTGACTAAGCCCTTATAACCACAACCAATGGTCACTAGCAGCTAAAAACTACCTAATATGAGTATTTTAATACTACCTGGGCCCAAGTCTAAGGTCAAATATTTAACCGTGTAGAGCTAGTGAACGACGAAACATAGAGATTCTGTTTTCACATATGGTATGAGGACATCGAATAGTATATGCGAAAAAAGTGGTGACCTCGAGGCCAATGGTCAAATAATTGACCGTGTATATCTCGTAAACGGTGAGACATATTGAGATTATGTTTTGACATTTGGTATGAGGGCATCGAATAGTGTATACTAACATCGATGTCAAATATTTAACCGTGCATAGATCGTAAACGACGAGATGTATTGAGGTTCTGTTGACACAGTGATATTTATTATGGTGTGCTAACATCAAATCTGAAGTCAGTTTGCTAACTTCGCTCCCCGTGGTCGTAGAGTTATGAAACTTATAAATGCATTTTATTTTAGTCGCGGGAATATTAAATATAAAAAGGGCATGTTTCTACCTGTTGCCGTTTACTAGATATGATGGTTCGAATTAACTGAATTTTGCTCTTTTGGCACCAGAACTATGAAAACCTCAAATTAGGTTATTTTTCCAAGGTAATACTAAATCTGAAAACAATTCCTATCTACATATTATTGCTTCCAGGATATGGGGGTTCGAATTTAGTCGAATTTTGACTTTTTATATGCAGAATTGAGAAACTCGCAGATTATATGTTATGGGTCGGTGATGCAGAATGTGAAACTTGCTTCTCCCCACCACATACACTCTTCAAAATATGGTGGTTCGAATTTTGTTGAGGTTTGACATATTAGCCGCAGAGATGAGAAACCCGCAGATTATATGTTATTTGGGTCGGTCATACCGAAAGTGAAAACTACTACTTTCAACATATTACTGCTTCCAAAATATGGCGGTTAGAATTTTCAACTTTTAGACTCAGAATTGAGAAACTGACAAAATTATGTAATTCGGGTCGGTGATGACGAATGTGAAATTTGCTTCTCTCTACCTATTGTCGCTTCCAAGATATGTCGGTTTGAATTTACCGAATTTTGACATTTTTGACGCAGAATTGAGAAACTCGCAGATTATATGTTATTTGGGTCGGTGATGCCCAATGTTAAATTTTCTTCTCTCTACCGCCTATCCTTTCCAATATATACCGCTTCGAATTTTGCCCTTTTGGTCTTGGAACTATGAAACTCGCAAATTATACGTTATTCGTGTCGGTGATGTCGAATATGAGTTTTGCTTCTCTCTCTACCGCGTACGCTTTCCAAGGTATGGTGGTCTTGATTTGAGAAACAAGCAGTATTCCAGGTCGGTAAAATGTACTTCACTTTTTCCCAACATGGCAGAGATTACACCTTAGTCTACACTGTAATAAAACTCGTCTCGCGCCAAGTGCACAAAACCTTGAATGCGTCTATTATTTCGTAGCTGTCACCAGGGTGTAGGAAAGCGGGGTAATTGTAATAATTACTATATTCACAAGACTCACACAACTCATGTTACACACAAGAAATAATATTTTATTTGTTCCTTGACGACATGCTATACGTTCGGTATAGAATTCCATAGATCATACAAAAAATTGAAATGCCGGTAAATTACAAACCGATGTCGTGTTACAGGAGGTGAAATTCCACGCTATCTTCTCAGATTGTACTTAAATAACCAGCCATTATAATCCAGTGATTATGGATGTACTATATTTTTTCTTTGGACAAATCGCGGTTTCCATAATTGGATGTACAGTAGGTAGGCCGCGCACCAATGTTGGTTGTATACGAGTTGGGCGAATGTTGAATTACATTCGAAGAACATCGCTTGCTTCCCTCTGCACGGTTTTGATGGCACTACACCATTATCTACACTCTCGAACATATAGCGCTACAAATTTTGACCTTTCGGTCCCAAAACTGTGAACAAAGCATATTTACACGGTGATGCAGCACTTCTTTCATTTCCATAATATGACAGTTAAAATTGAGAAACCCGCAAATTGGGTCGGACAAGCAGTAATTACACAGTGCTGCCAATGTAACTGAACTCGTTTGGCGCCAGGGACTATTTTCATAAAAGCCAAATGTACAAAACCTTGAATATGTCCATTATTCACCGGGGCAGCACCATATAGTGACTAGCAAAATTATTCGGACTATAGTGTTTGTACAAAATATGGGTTACAGCCAACAAAATAATTTTACCTTCGGATGGCGTGTGAGACGTTTTTAAGCTGGATGGGTAGATACGACATACAAAATACAGTTTTAAGTAGAATTCACCCTATTATCAGATGCTTGTTTCTTTGAATGGCTAAATAGAACATACGAAACGTATGTGAGACGTCTTCCAACCCATATTTTTAAGATATTTGGTGCTTTTTCCATCAAAGTGCCACTTCGGAGGGTCATATTTAGCTATGGACAGGTAGAAAACAGTCTTTCAACTGTAATGTATAGTAGAAAATGATCAATTGGGGGATATTCTAAGACTTTATAGGGTGAAAAAGTGACAAATGTGAATACGCCGCCTTGTAAGCAAAAAGTTGGTGTTTGTTATTGGGAGGGAGAAAAGTGACATTGTTTAAGTAAAAACATCTTAAACGACCTAATTAACGTATTTGGTGAAAGAGATATTAGAACATAATTTTTGAGCTGTCATTGAAATTCGAAAATAGTCGAATAATGCCATATTGGAGAGAGCATTTTCTCGCGAAGGAACTTGTACAAGTGTATATTAAATAGGAGAATTCAGGTTACTTGATTAAAGATACCTGTATTTTAGGCTTTGTGACAACATGGAGTCAATATTTAAGTACTTGTAGCATGCATTTCAAGGAGAAAAGGACGATTTTGCATGCTCCCGACTATTTTCTAGCCTCTGCAATGTAATTCTGTATAAAAGTTTCGGTAGAAAGACAAGCAGTGTTTGAAGCACTTTGAATAAAACGAAAGCTAGAAAGGACTAATTCTACCAGGAAAAGGCTACTTGAAAAGCAAACTGACAAAAATATCGTCTATAGGAACGCTTGTTGTATCGATTGAACTGTTTTGCACCACATAATTTCATTTATACGACTTGGATTGATAAATTAGCACATGTCTTTCTTTCCTAAGGTGAAATATGCATGACTAAATTGTTCTTAAACTAGCTGCAACTTGCTTTTATATTTACTTCCTTATGATTTCATTGTTAGAATATTCTGCAACTACATTGGAAACTGCTTTTTGTGTAATGCCATTACCTAGTTTTTATAGACATATTTACGTATTTCCAAAACCAGCTTGGTCACTAGTATGGATAGGATACGAACTGTTCAAGGAGATGAATTGCAAACTACATACTTAAGTCAGCCATGACATGTTGGGGTCCATAGAAACCTACCCCCTCTCACGAAACCACAAGATCTGTCACACTAGGTAATAATTGGTTGACGAAACAAATAAGCTGCAGAGAGAATTGAATTGTGGCTTAGTCTCCTACAGGTGAACGAGGGAACAATTGCTACCTGTGAGTATACTTTTGCAAAGGTGGCCGTCGAGTTTGTGCTGGCATGGACACCTTGTTTTAGTATAATTGGTGATGAGTGCTTTTACGATATTTCCTTTGGCTCTAACCATGAGTGTGTAGACCTAAACAAGGAAATTACTGTAAGAAAAATATTTAATTTTCATGGAATCATTGCTATGTTAAATAGAGGTTAAAAAAAGGGGCCGTAGCCTTTTACAAATTGTAACTAAAACTGCGACACGGCCCTGGGAAATCGACTACTTGCTATAAGCCAGGTACGGGAAATTCGTGCAATTTGCCACAAAGTGTTCTCAGGTGCCGACCTTTTACTTATATATTCAACAGAGACAGAATAAGGAATGGATCTTTGAGCACCATATGGAGAATATATGATATAAATTAAGATTTTTCTCTTTCCACTTAAACATTTGTTTGCGCGCGTGTAAAAGATAAATATAGATACAGTTGTTTTGTTCTGAGCGGCGTACCTTACTTGGTAGAGCGTTTGTTTCGTATTCGCGAGGTCCTTGGTTCTGTACCAGCGGCTGACTGTCCTAGTGTTATCCTCATTGCTACAAGGCATATACGTGAATAGTATTTTGAATTATTTAGGACCTGATCAACTCATTACCTGATTCCGGAGCGATCCATAGGTGCGTAAAGTTATAAATAAAATGCAAATCCAACGACCATAATATATAAACCTGTCGCTCTGTGAATCGGAATACTTATCCTTAATACCTGGTCAATTAGACCGAGATGGATCGAGTAGCAGTAGCTCATTTTCTACAACGTTGGCTTAGCAATCGAAAGGCGCGGAAAATACTAGCGGCCGTCTATCCTGACTAAGGTAGTACCAGCCTATTTTCCTCACGACACGAATGAGCTAGTGTTTATAATAATCCGCAAAGATAGAAGAACACACACACACACAATATATATATATACAGTCCGACAAGTAAGTAATGAGACTGATTTTATTCTGACAAAAAAGAGAATGCAAAATAGAAACCAATATGTGAGTTCGAGAGAGTAATCCTTCATCTAACACCTGGCAAAATCGCATGGTCCCGCATGAAGCACAACGGGAAATATGACGTCAGTACCAGCAGTAAGTGAAAGGCCTTTGTCACGCCAGCGTCATGGAACAGAGGGCGAATATCCAGTTCTGTTTCAAACTCGGGAAAAGTGGCACGGAAACTGTTGAGTTGATACGGAGAGTGTATGGTGATACTTGTTTGTCTCGTGCACAGATATTTAGATGGTATGAACGTTTTAAAAGTGGTGTGGAATCGATTGACGATGAACCTCGGCCGGGTCGTCCAATTTGTTCGTAACGAGGAACTGATTGAAAAGGTCCGTGAACGTGTGCAAGAAGATCGTTGTGTGACTGTGAGAATGATGGAAGGTGACTTTGGTGTTAACAGGGAGACAATTCGTAAGATCTTAATGGAAGATTTAGGCAAGAAGAAGGTCGCAGCGCGGTTTGTGCCACACTCATTATCTGATGAACAGAAACAAGCGCGTGTTGATTATGCCCGTAACATCATTGCAACTGCCCGTAGGAAGAAAAAAAATCCTTCTGTCCATTGTTGCAGAAGACGAATGTTGGTGTTTTCGTTATGATCCAGCTACTAAACGTCAGAGTGCCGAATGGAAGTCTGCAGAATCTCCAAAAGGAAAGAAACTTCGTCTCCAAAAGTCAGAAGTGAAGACAATGTTCATTTGTTTCTACGACAGTAAGGGTATCATTCATCATGAATTTGTACCAGAAGGTCACACAGTTAATGCTCAGTTTTATTTAGGTGTTTTGGAGCGTTTGTTGAAGAGAATACGTCGTGTTCGGCCTGAATACTCAACCCCAGGTAGCTGGTTCCTTCTCCATGACAACGCTCCAGCTCACCGAGCAGTACTTGTTGCGGAATATTTGGCCACAAAACAAGTGTGTGTGCTGAATCATCCCCCCTACTCACCAGATATGTCCCCCTGTGACTATTTCCTGTTCCCGAAGCTGAAGTTGTCATTGAAAGGACGACTTTTCGACAGGGTTGAAGACATCCAAGCAGCTGTGACAGCGGCATTACAGGCCATACCACAAACTGAGTTGCAGAAGTCATTCCACTCCTTGTGTGATCGTGCCACTCGTTGTATTGATGCAGGAGGGATGTACTTCGAATAATAAACAGGTATTATTCAATTACTTTTGTTTGTTTCGTCAGAATAAAATCAGTCTCATTACTTAATTGTCGGACTGTGTGTATATATATATAAACACAGAAACTGTGTGGCGGAGAAGGAATAAGTAAGAGAGAAAAACAAAGAAAAGGAAAAAGAGAGAAAGAAGAGAAAGCAATGAGGTCGTGAAAAGAATATTTTAAGAAAGAGAGTTGGAGAGAAATATCCTTTAAAAGGATTGAAACTAGATTGATGCATTATTATGCTAAACAAGAAGCAGAATGTTTACTTTCTGATTCTAGCTAGCAAAGCATCTTGTCTCTCCAATCGGAGAAGAATCTCACTAAGTTCTGTAAGTAGTTGAAGCTGTCATGTTATTCGATAAAACACCGCGCTGAGTGATAATCGAACTGGGGCCGTAAGAATGAAAGGCCAAGGCGGTAACTACTGGACTAAACATTACATTTCCTGAAAGCTGCGTAACGTATGTTGCAGTTTTTCTGTGTTAAAGTAGTACAAGAAAAGAGGAGGCTTTATGTCAATGACTTGTTCGTGATTGTGCTGTTAACATCCAAAGACTTTATTTTCCCTCTTTCAACCAATATTTGTAATTCTTCTTCTTCTTCAAGTGGTCCAGACACTTTCCCACCATAGGAAATTCGGTGCGGTGCTTCCACATTCATTACGATTCGACGTTTAAGAAGAGAAATTACTATTCGAGTTTTCACTTTTGCGTTGTAAAAAGATCTTTGGTAAGAAGGGGGTTTGAACCTCAGTTGCCCAATTAAAATACTCAGAAGTCGAACACCATACCGCTGGACTATCTTGTCAACTGAAATGAAAGGTGTAGAAAAATCAATACTATGTTCAGCTTTTGATTTACGTTGCGGAACAACTGTCTTTGTTTCTGTAAATTCTGTATGCCAAACTATATTTGAAAATGTAATCAGTCGAGGGCTTACAGACAAATTAGTGTTCATAATGTTCACAATAAAAGAAATCCAGCTGAAATGAATGGAATAATAACATCTTATACAGTAATTTCTCCGGCAACGAAGTATTTCGAAAAATATTGATATTCAATGAAAAAGAATGATATGACTCCATCATAGCATGGAAATTCGAAATTCAATGGTATAATATCGCTGGAATACTTATCTGTCGTGGAGTACGTCCATAACATATCCGAAGGAAAGGGCATTACTGTAGTGCGATCGGTACTTAATTCCTACACAGTGAACAAATTACTAAATTTAATGATCTCACAAAATTTGGTACTTTCCACAATTTTTATTTACATTTTTACATATCACGAAATTTACTGCCAGCATATTTTCTACAGGTTTTGTGAAGCCAAGTACTGGTGTTAAAGATGCCTCTATAAATCAGTTTTCTTTGAAATTATTGTGCTGTGCTTTTTAGACCAGCAGAAAATAGAGTACGAACCACGGACAGGAATGCGATTTAAAAGAAACAACAAGCCAATTCTTATATTCTTTGAACAATGATGATAATAACGATAGGTGTTCTGCTTGAAGGCAGGTCAACGCTCAAAGATCTATGGGCAATATAGACATATATATCTTTGGAAACAGTAAAACAAAGATATCAGGTTCGAGCCCCCAAAGGCAGGGTGAACATTGTAATTAGGAAAAAGTTGTGAAGATGTGGTTCTCTTTTTTAAGTCCAATAAGATATGTTGAAATATTATGAAATACGTAATGATACAGTATTGCAAAACTATGCATACATGTGAGCACGTTCTGGTTTTGTTACCTAGATTTCCACACGAAAAAGAACATGAGCAATGAAAAGAGAGACAACAAATATATTTCTCGCATTCCTACTAGAATGAACATATCAGAGTTTTTAATTATTTCCTTGTGTTTGCACAGCGTTTTACAGGGATGACCGGGACCGAAAGTATTACCCATAAAACAGGAATAATACGACGCCGATAATTTCCAGATCATTAAGTTCCAAGATCGGGTCATTAAGGTCAAGTTTCGGTCCGGGTCAGCTCTGGTTGGAAGTAGTAACCTCAGTATTTGGGAGCAACGTAATACAGCAACAAGTTAGTCATGAGTTCAAGCGTCCTCTAAACTATTTTTTTCTTCTACATTAGGAAGATGATAAAAAATCAAAATCTCGGTGTCAAAGCGTCTATTGTATTAGGGAAAACATTGCAATCAAGATATCAAAATAACTTTTGAGACTTTCGAACAGAATTATATGTAACAAGATAAAAAAAAATTCGTCACAAAAGAAACTGTTACATCTTCTCCTTTATTATCACGTTAGCATGGCTGTAGTCGAGGGTATATGCAGGTATACGACATATATCCTCTGATTAACTATACACATTATCGTATACCTTCTGCAAAGATGCGTATCTAATCTACTTTCTTTTGGTTTATTTATTTAATTTCCATATTCACCCAGTGAGATTATAGTCAGGTACTTTTAGATCCACTTGAACAAAATGTTGAGAAGGGAAAGAGGGTATAACTACCTGACGTGCGTTAGCATTTATTATCACAATCTGTTGACTGCAACACTACTTTTGTAGGAAAAGGTATTTAATGCACAGTCAGTTTGAGCAAAACCTTTGCTAGCTTGGGTGCAGGTCTTGAGTAGTATAGATGTGTGTCTTCAAAAGCAAGGTAGAAGTTTGACCATTCGATATATGGAGTATGTCTTATAACAGTCATCAAGTGAGTAATATAGAATCTGATTGTTAACTGATGCTTAGTAGTTATGCAAAAGTCTCAACAGTCTTCTTGTTTTTCATTCCCTCAATGCAACAAATTATGCTTATAATTTCATTGTTACTGCCTCACTAGAATAATCAAAGTATTTTTATTTTTTATTTTTGTAAAAATTAAATAAATATTTCATCTCTATATTTAATTAGGGTTATCAATTTGAAAATGTGAAAAGTCGGGACACTTCCGATTCAGAAAGCCTGCACGCAGGGATGGCAATTGGGGGGGGGGAGCTTACGGCTGAAATCCCCCAAACCTGCCTTAGTTTTTTTGTCACCCCAGTTTTATCTGTATTCTTTATTTTCTACATATGCCATAAACTTATTTCTGTCCCCCTGACTATTTTAAATCAGGATATTGTGGTTCCCAGTTTTGTTTTCCATTCTGGCTTCGTCGCTACTTGTAAGACCTCCAATGGACAGAAAAGAAACATTTAGGCAATACAAAACCAGCAGACTAAAAATGCGTTTAAATTATTAATGGAGAGGAAACTTTAAATAGCCCGGCCATACTATATATTTAATATGCATAATGCCAAAACGTAAGCAAGCACAAAGGAAATATCTGTAGATCATATATATATATAAATATATATATATAAACCGAAATCTCCAGATATATAAATCTTGATACTTGACAAGGATGACAACTCATTGCTGACAACAGAAAATGTATTTTGAAAGCTACCATTATAACCAGAACAAGAAAACTGAAACACTCTGAGCCCAATTAACTGAAAAGCAATAAATAAATTCAAAGGAAAATGAAAAGTTATTCCAAAATTCTGCCTTACTAATGTACTTTTGTCCAACTAGTTGGTAATATTAGTAAAATATAAAAGAGTAGAGACATTTAGGTGTCCTGCTAAAGTCGTGGCGGGACACGGGACAATTTTAGACAAGAAGGAACAATCCCGACAAAATCGGGACGGTTGGCAACCCTATATTTAATAGAAAGACGAATTTACAAACTAAAAGATTCGCAGCGTATACCCTGTGAAAATTCTAGAACTCTACGTTAGGTGAAAAACAGCAAGAGGGAACTTTTGGAGAAGAAAATAGATCAAATTGATTTTAATCGATCATTCTACAAATCTTCTCCTTGCTTACACAAAATGAAATTGTGCTCGCTAGGGTTAGAACTGGTGAACCCAGGCATGAGGAACGAGTACGATAAACAATATACCAAAGAGGCAAGTTTATAGTGATGATGAGCAGGACAGTATTCACGTAAAACAACAATCTATGTTCTACACGATATAACAAGGCAAGATTTCCTTGCTTCGAATCGTGATCTATTGCGTTCTATAGTCACACCAGGCAAATGGCGAGATGGTACTTCCGAATTTGTTCTTCCCGGAACCTTTCTCCTACCCTATCCCGGCCTGAGCCTTAGATGCCTAAACCTCATAAATAAATTCAAATTCAAGTACCTTCCAGAACTTAACTTGGAGAGATTGTATGAACGCCTGAAAAATCTAAAGTAATAATCATAGCTGAAAATGAATACAAATAAACTATTGTGTTAAAAGAGATGTACGATAACGTAGATCTATAACGCTCATTTTACTTTACTCGTACAATTTATTGAAATTTGACATATCTGTCCATGCAAATTATTCCATTTATTTACTTTACTAGATTTTTTATATTTTGTCTGTCATATTGCATTTCACTGTATTTCCCAGCAGCCAAAATACATTATACTAATCACAGATGTGGCTATAAACCAGTAATGTTTCAACCTGGGTCACCTGTATGTGAGTAGCCTTGTAATAAAATGGTCCCGCGTTTGATTCCTGCTGGGGACACATGTAGTTCGAAGACAACGCTAAACATTAGATCTCGTTTTAGGACATAAACTTCAACCCATTGAAGGTAATGGGAAACCACCATTTGCTTACATTGCCTATTGACCTTTGAGTGAGGACCTGCCTTCGAGCAGAACACTTATCATTATCATCATCAATATTTCAAACAAATACTAAGAATTGGCTTATTGTTTCTTTTAAATTCGCATTCCCATCCGTGATTTGTGTCCTATTTTTTACAGGTACAAAAATCCCTAGATGACAGGACCATGACGTATATTTATTTTCTCTTACGTTTTGTAACAATTTTCATGAAATTTTAATTCTATCAAGTAATTTACTGTTGTTTAATTAACTAAATAAACGAAGTGGATGTAATATTAAGATAATTTTAAACATTTTTAGTAAATTGGAACGCATTGTGTTAATGATTAGAAGCCTTGTAAAGATATTCTGTAATAATACAAACAAAACAAAACTACTTAACTGCCTAAAACTTTCGGAAAACCGTACACACTAAATAACCGATCACAATGCGAATTTCACATTCTGTTTCACACGTCTCCTGTAATATAAAATCTCCCTTCCGTGCGTGTGGCTTTATTAAAGATTTTATAATTTAAACCATACAGATGGACTACGAAAGGCAACAGGTTATTTGCAGATAAACCGGGATTCAAAAGATGAAGGGTGAGTTTCATCTAGGTTTCTTGAGGAGATGTAAAAATGATTTTTAATTCTGCCTGTAATTTTTAATAAATAATTTACTCGAAAGGTATTTCTTATAAATATAAACGTATAAGAAACTCTTAAAGCAATCATGTCTTTTCAAAGTAACAAACATGCAAGGCGAGTAATACTATCAAATTAAATGTTTCTAATAACTCTACATATGGGCGCCATCTTATACTCAATTTTGGGCCTACGAACTGAAGAACATGCGAAGTAGGATGAACTGTTTGCATATAATTACTGTACAATCTTGTGTTAAAACTCTGAAATAAAGAAATATAATCAAATTTCGCCACTCTACAGAAAAAAGACGCCAAATACCAATTACCCAATGTTGATGTTATTGCATACTTGGATTGCTAAAGGGAGACAACCACGAATTGAAGGTTAAGAGTAGGGGTTAAACACTATTTTTAGGTAGATTGCGAAGAAAAATCTACCTATTGAGATCGATATGATATCTATATATACATCTCTCTCTGTCTCTGTCTCTCTCTCTCTATATATATATATATATATATATATATATGAATATATAAACACGCTAGCAGCCATAATTTTGAAGATATTTGAACCAAATTTTTATCTGTTGTTTCTAGGCTTAATAGCTCGGATAAGTTCGTTAATGAGCAAAATCGGTCGCCATCTTGGATCCAGAATGGCCCCCGCTAGAGTCATTGAAATCAAATTTGGCACAAAGGTACAACATCACTGTTAGATTACCAAAATGTTATCTAATGAATTCAAAGACGCCATCTTGGATCAAAAATGGCGGACGCAAGAAATCTATTTTCCATATCGTTTGAGCTAGAGATACGAAATTTGGCATACATGTGTATTGTCACTAGTAGTTCAAGAAAATGTTACGAAATGTTGAAAAAGTCGCCATCTTGGATCCAAAATGGCCTCACAACCTATTGTTGAATAGAATACACAGGCTAAACAGCTGCAGCTAGAAACATCACATTTGGTAACAAGGTACATTATCACTTGTGTGTTACTAAAATATTACATGATGTATCCAAAGACGCCATCATGAATCCAAAATGTCGGACCTAAAATTCCTTTTTGAACACCATTTGAGCTAAAGATACGAAAATTGGCATAAAGGTGCATTATGACGAGAAGTTTAGGGAAATATTAACAGTTGGGAACAGTAACCATCTTGGATCCAAAAATGGCCTCCCAAATTCCCGTTTTGAACACCGTTTGAGATGGATAAATGAAATTTTAGTTGAAGGTGTACCATCACAAGTAGGTCACGACAATATAGGAAAACTTTCAAAAAGTAGTCAACTTGGATAAAAAATGGCTGACCAAAAAGACAATTTGCAAATCATTGAAGGTAGAGAAACGAAATTTTCTTTGAAAGTGTATGACCAAGAGTGGGTTACAATAAATGGGGCAAACCTCCCCTTTCGGGGCGCAGCCCCCCGTGGGAGGGTGCAGATGGACACCATGGTGGTATAGTGCTGCAGGGAGATTTTGGTTAAGATAAAGAAGGCGCATCCTCTCAAAAGCACAGATGTTGGGGGCGCAGTATATATACATGTACACTTGAAGCAAAGCGAGTATATATATATATATATATATATATATACTAGCGGCCATAATTTTGGAGACATTTGAACCAAATTTTAATATGTTATTTGTAGGCTAGGCTGTTATTTCTAGATTAATAGCTCGACAAAGTTCGTTAATGAGCAAAATCGGTACGAGGGGGTGGTCGGGGGAGAGGTTTGAAATTTTGAATATATATATATATATATATACGCTAGCGGCCATAATTTTGAAGATATTTTAACCAAATTTTATTATGTTATTTCTAGGCTTAATAGCTCGGCTAAGTTTGTTAATGAACAAAATCGCCCCAAGGGGGTGGTTGGGGGATGAGGTTGAAATTTAAAAAAATTATATATCAGCCCCTATGGCCTTCAGAGGGAAACTTTGTCTGCATAAATTATAGTATTTTCTATGAAGTTTAAGGTGTCCCAAACGATTCAGAGGTTGTGGGGTACGAGTGAGAGTTGATGAAATTCGAAATTTTTAAATCCACGTCTTGTGGGGTATCGTTGAAAAGCTCGTGATGAATAATCTACAAATCAATAACGTGTTTCTCTATAGCCCTCATATAAGTCGAGATTTGATTTTTTGAAAATAAAAAAACTTCCGAGATCTACCTCAGCCTGTAGGCCCGCCGAAAGGGATTTTTTTAAATTATTTTCCATAAACAAGGTGCCAAGCGCCAAAAAGGCAAATAAATCCGTTAATGTAGCAAAATCTGTAGATGTTAAAGTTTGAAATTGGATCTTTTGTCATTATTTTCAAACATACTTTTGTCAGTGAGAAGAACAAAGTGCTGCACGTCTAATTAAGAAGCTCTGGTCTGAACCAACTGAATATTCCCCGTGCTTACGAGAAAATACTTCCAAAGTCTGCCCAAAAGCATGAGGATCTGGAACAGCTATGCACTCATTACGTGATACCAAGATGAGTCTGTAATAACATACTTGCTTATTATCCCAATTTTTGGAAATACTGTAGCTACTAAGTTTTTTGTGTTCAGTATTTTATTTTACTACCACCACAAAACAAAATAGTTTGCCCATCATAAAGTGTGCTGACAAATCGCATTCTTGCAGCAGAATGCATTTGCAGTACCGGTAGGTGCTTGAAACACAAGCATCAACGTATCCAGTCCACAAAAGTGCCAGCACCATTTAGTGAGCTGATTAAAATATTTAAATTGCAAAAGCAATCATTTTCATTTACTTCAAGCTTTTAAAAGTCTAAATTCTACAAAATTGCATGTGAGGAATACGTTGGAAAAATAAAGTAATTAGCTTTCCTGACCTTCCCGAATACTTTAATAAAACACACCGTTTTTGGAAAAATATTTATTTTTCAGAATATTTCGTCCCACTCGCTGGAGATTCCTGAGCTCTGAACTACTTTATCTACAATGACTTAACTCTACATTTATATAAAATACAGTGATTTGATAGTGTTGCTAGTTACTGATTTCTAGT
The DNA here is from genome assembly GCA_022664845.1 of Lepisma saccharinum. Classification (NCBI taxonomy): domain Eukaryota; kingdom Metazoa; phylum Arthropoda; class Insecta; order Zygentoma; family Lepismatidae; genus Lepisma; species Lepisma saccharinum. The sequence goes on along the minus strand of JAGDQP010001165.1, from coordinate 49,334 downwards.
TACTCCGGTCCCTTTTTAGCAAATTTCCTCATTGTTTCCTTAAATTTCCCGATTTTTGTGTTTTTCAACTTGTATCCTCTACTCTTTTATTGATGAAAGCTGCTTCCCAGATGTATAATTCTTTCTATGTTCTGACTGTATTTTTTTTTCTTTTGCATCCTACGATATGATGCCCTTATTCCACTTCATGTTGTGATAGTATGTTTTTAAGAGTTATGGAACTTTGCAACGGTGAAAAAGCATTAAAACAGGAGGTAAGGCAGATAATTAACATGGGGGAGAAAAATGGATATACAAAGGAGGAAATGATTATAATGGGGAAGAAAGTGAGATCAAAAAACAAATTCAAAATAAATCTGCAACCTGTAACGGGACTTACATTTTGAATAAGTAAATTTTGTTTAATATTTTTGCCAATATGTGCCCCTTAAACTTTCGAATTATATAAATTCATTTCTAAATTATTATCTCAACAATCAGACTAAATACAGAAAACAAAAACAGATTAAAATTAACAATTTTCTTAGTTGAGCACAAATTGATGTATGACGTATTATACAGAAAGCACAAAAGGACGTATCAATATTCTGAACGTAAAAGTATATGTCAAAGAAAAGAGAGCTTGATGCAATGTTGTAACTTCGAAGGTATGACGTCATGAATCGAAAACTTGCGAAGTAAGGTGTACCACGTGACATACTCAAGAGTATATAAGACCGCCGCAGAGCAATCTTGTCTTTATAGCAGGTAGAGGCTGTCCATCCTTAATCCTGGTGTCGGATTGTCTTCAACAGGCAGGTTGATGCTGTATTCTGGCTTCAGCTCGTCTTCAACAGGCAGGTAGGTGCTTCGTTACTGGTTCTGACTCGTCTTCAATAGGTAGATAGGGGCCCTTTACCCTCCTTTGGTTCTCGCCCGTCTTCACCAGGCAGGTAGGAGTCACTCAACCGAAACCTAATCCTCTCTCTCTCTTCCATTCTTCAACTAATAAGTAAATTTACTTTTCAGCTCCGCGTCGGTCCATCCCACACCCAAAAGCCGTGGCAGATTGAAGGTATATTACAGATAGATATATTCTCCTCTGGTAATATCCGGTGTATCTAGTGGATAGATTAGGATCGGGTCGGTGCCATTTCAAACCAACGGTTGATCGAAAACCTACGGAGGTTTGAACAGGGATACCAGGCTTCAGAGGAACATCCAAGAAACTACAAAGGGCATATAAAAGGTTCGGGGGTACAAAGAATTTTGAAACCAAACATCAAATGACACAACACTTTCTATGAACACAAAAGTAAAATGGAAACGGAAGAGAGAGACGGCATGTAGAAATTAAATGCTCTGGTGAGAAATCTTATGTTGGTTAGACTAAAAGCAAAATCAAAACAACATCAGAAACACATAGAAAAACAAATGGACAGCTCAGAATTATCACAACATTTAATAGAAGAAGGGCATGATATCCTGGGATACAAAAGAAAAAAAAAATCAAAAGTCAGAACATAGAAAGAACGAGACATCTGGGAGGCAGCTTTCATCATTAAAAGATAAAACAAATAGATAAACAAAAATACAGGAAACTTAAGGGAACAATGTGGAAAGTTGTTAAGAAGTGAACGGGGTAACTAGAAATCAGTAACTGGCAACACTGTCAAACCACTGCATTGTATATAAATGTATAGGTTAAGTTATTATAGATAAAGTAGTTCATAGCTCAGGAAGCTCCAGAGAGGGGCGAAATATTCGGAAAAATATTTTTCTATAAACGGTGTACTTTATTAAAGTATTCGGGAAGGTAAGACGAACACCGTAAATTTTAGGAACTTTGTTAAGAGTGAGCTAATCTGACTTTCCTAAAAAAAAAATATTTGGTACTTTGAAATCTTTGCTGTAAAGCCGATCTGAACGCCTCATAGATATAATAACAATTTCAGTTTTATGCTTATACCATTGAACATATTAAATAATAAAATATGCTTTATTTTGCAACTCTGAATGGTGGAAATTAGGACAATCTGCGTCCCTACGAACATTGAATCGGGACCCAGGACAACGGACGAAAGAACGGAACGGTCCCGACAGAATGGATACGGGTTGCAGTCTTGCATGTAACTGACCAGCTACCTCAGATGTTAAGATAGAACCACGTTAGTGCTATTGCTAGAAAGGTCAGATAATGTTCTATCGTGTAATTTTCATGGTAATGTTCGGTATCTGCAAGTGTTTCATAGTTATTTGATATTAAAATAATATAGTGAAAGTAGAAACACTAAATTTTTTGAATAACAGTCGCCATATTTAAATATTAAATAATTTAAACAATATATGTACACCAAATATACATGCATTACTGAGACAAGTAGTTATCTTCATTTAGACGCAAAAATGAAGTTTTTATCTCGATTCTGAGAAATTTAATTCTCTTAAAAATTAAAAATCGTCAAAGTCATCTGGTTCTGATTTAATATCCACTTATAAGGTAAAGGGATGTGATAAGGTGTTAAAGAAACCTTTATGTTATATTTACAACCTCATATTGAAAACATCTGTGTATTCAGATTCTTGGAAAATCAGCAAAGTTCGTCCTATTCTTAAGAAAGGAAACCCAATAAATATCGAAAAGTATAAACTGATTTCATTAATTTCTTCTATAGCCAAAGAATTCGAGCACATTCCTTACAGTCGTATATTTAATCATGTAAAACCTTATATATCAATATATCAACACGGTTTTTATCCCAGGAGGTCAATAGTTACGAATCTTCTTACTTATGTTCAATATGTATATATATCAGATACTCTCACTAATAATTTTTTTGTTGATACAATCTATACTAATGTTTCGAAAGCTTTTGATAAATTGGACCATGCTACTTTGATTAAGAAATTGTCTAGTTTTGGATTTTCAAAACAACTGTTACAGTTGATCTCTTCGTATATAAAATAAAGAAAATAATATGTTGTTTACAATAATCAGAGATCCGACCTATTTGATGTTTACTCTGGTGTGCCTCAAGGATCTAACCTTGAACCGTTATTTTTTTTGATTAATTATTAATGATTTACCGACGGTTCTCAAATACTCAAACTGTTTACTGTACGCGGATGACATGAAATTGTTTAGACAAATATGAGTAGATGAGGATGATACGAAGTTACAGGCAGATTTAAATAGTTGTTATGAGTGGAGTATTAAAAATAAATTGCATTTCAATATAAATAAATGCATTTCAATTACCTTTTCTATAAAACATAGTCCAATTCATTTTGAATATAAGATTCATAACTTAACTATTAAAAGAAACCAAGAGGTAAACGATTTGGAAATTCACTTCAATAATAAACTATCTTTCAACTTACTCAGAAAAAAGCATGAATGAGGCTTATAAACTCTTAGGATTTGTGATAAGGAACACACAAGAATTCCGCAATTTTAATGCTTTAATAATTGTATTTAATACTTTTGTCAGAGAAGCAAACTAGAGTATGCTTCAATAATCTGGACTACTTACTAAAAGCAATTTATTAACAAAATTGAACGTATTCCAAAAAATCTGAGATACCTGTATTACAAGATTTTTAGAATTAATTCATATCAAGAAAGGGTGGCGTACGATACACTTTTAAATATTTTTGGTATAAGTTCGTTGACAAGCAGTCACGAGTTCTTGCAGTTAACTTTTCTTTATAAATTAGTAAATGGATTCATTGATAGCTCGGAGTGTCTAAAGCTATTGAATTTTAATACAAAAAGGTATCAATTTAAGGAGTAGATTAGTAGAAGTAGTACACACTTTAGGAGTACCACTTGAAACTGGTTTTGGCCATAGTTACTGGATTTGTGGTTGTTGACCGTCACGTGATCATCTTATCTGTTGACCTACTAATATGAACTTATCTGTTGACGTACTGATGTCACCTTATCTGTTGACATGACGTTATCTGTTGACGTGCTGATATCAGGTTATATGTTATACTTTCACGTGAAGATTGATAAATTTCACAATATATAGAAGACGGTGATGTCGTATACATCATAAACAATCTTGAGCTTTGCAGTTATAGTTCTGCTCAGTGAACCTCAATTTTCCTGTTATGATATTTAATTGGAAAAGTCTGACGGAAATACCGGCTGCACCATCAGGTGAGCATATCAGCTGAATGGAGACCATTGAGTTGACTAGAGCAGCTAATTAGATTCTTTCTTCCTTTTATAAAAATTGAAAAACACGTGTTATTATTTTGAAGTCGCTAGCTACGACTACCTTATTATTTCTACTCACTGACAAGCGAATACCCTTTCTTTTTTGCGAGTGGGTTTCACGCTAAATTTTAACTTTGTACTTTTTTTTGCTAGCTATGGCAAATGTCATAGCTAGCGCCAGTAGAGGGTTACGCCCTCTTTAGGGAAGTTGGTGTTTTGAACAAATATTTTTTTTAAGAATGTTGGCTGATCTAAGAGATTTTATTTTTTTACCTGCTCATTTCAAGATTTTATTTCTTTTACGGTGGCGTATTTTGCTAAGTCAATTGTTTGTGCGGGCTACAAGATGTGTTATCTATTTGTTTTGGGTGGTTTGGATGTAAACTCTATGGAATATTATTATGGGTCGATTTGTAATCTTATATGCATCTGCTATTGGCAAATCAGAATGATTCTGTGGCAGCGAGTGATGATAGATGGTGAAAAGAAGGGAAAGTGGTGTGTTTGTTATTGGGTTGTTATGATGGTATTCTGCATCTAGGTTGAGTGTTTCTTGAAGAAACGGATGGTTTTCTTTGTATCTGTTTGTGAAATATTTTTGGCGTAAAGACTGTAGGTTGAAGAGAATATGGGGAAAAGGCAGTCTATTGTAGAGTTCTTGAGTTGGACTTGGTAGTTTTATCCTGTAGGCCATTCGTGCTGCGTGTCTTTCTAGTATTTTTAGTTCTCTGTAGTGGTTATGGTCGACCGCTATCCCAGCAATGTGTCCGAATGTTAGTACCGGTCGTAAGAAAACTTTGTAGGTATTGAGCACAGTAGTTGCGTTTAGTCCCTATGTCGTTCCAGTCAGTTTGCGTAGTAGGTTTAGTCTTTTGTATGTTTTTGTGCTAATTTGTTTTATATGAGCTCTCCAAGTAAGATGTCTATCAAAGATTACTCCTAGGTACTTTACTGTGTTCGTCGGTCGAAGTCGGATGTTGTTGACATGAATGTCCAACAGGTCGGGATTTTTGTGCACTCTTGATCGTTTTCTTGGTGGTATAAAGACAATTGACTGGGCTTTTGTCAGGTTTAGCTTTAGCCTCCATGTTTTTCACCACTGTATGAAAGCATCTATTTTTGTTTGTAGTGATGTGTTGATTTGCTTCATTGTTTTCCCCAATGCTAGGAAGTCTGTATCGTCTGCGAACTGGAAGTAGTGAACGTTTGGAGTAGGTGGAGCCATGTCGGCTACAAACTGTAGGTATAACACTGGTGACAGTGATGAGCCTTGTGGCACCTCTGAATTTATGAATACCGGGTAGGATAAGCTATTGTTTATGGAAACGTATGTGTGTCGGTAGGAAAGACAGTTGTAGATGAACCTGATATAGGGCAGTGGTAGTCTGAAGTTGAGTAATTTGGAGATAAATCCGTGATGCCACATCTTGTCGAATGCTTTTCCAGGTCAAAAAGTACCAGACATGATGGTTTGGTTGTGTTGTATTGATTCCTTATTGTATTTGTTAACCGGAGGAGTTGATCTGTTATATTGTGTTTGGGTCGGAATCCTGCTTGGTAGTACGGAAGTAGGCTGCTTTCTGCTAGATGAATATGGAGTCTTTTGACTATTATTCGTTCTAGGATTTTGCTATAGACTGCTGTTTGTTGAATTGGTCTATAAAAAGTAACTTCGGCTTGAGGCTTATCAGGTTTTAAGAACTTGAGTGTCTTGGAAGTTTTCCAGTCGGCTGGTATGTAACCTGATTTTAGCATGAAATTGTATATAACACAAAGTAGATGAATGACCATATACGGAGCTTCCTTGATGTGTATATATATTATTTTGTCTTGGCTTCCTGCTGTATTTCTTTTGTATGTTACTATGTCATTTATGTCAGAGGATGTGACAGGTGCAGTGAGTTGTTTATTGTTGGGCAAGACCTGATCCTTGTTATGTTGAAGATGAGGTGAAGCGAAGTCGAATCTATCTACAGGATGTCGAACAGTAGGTTGACTAGGAATCAGTGGTGTGAATATTTCCTGTAGATTATTGGCGAAGACATCAGCTTTTTCTTTGTCTGTATGCAACGGGGTATTTCTGTCTATTAGTGGATATGTTGTGCGAGTGTTTTTCCCCGTTAGCGTATGAAACCTCTTCCAGTATGCTGTAGGGTGTGCTGTTTCTTCTAGTGTGTTACAGGTTTTTATCCAGCTGCAAATTTTATATGCTTTGACATAGTTTGAGACTGTTCGTTGCAGTTGTCTATGGTGTCTGAGTGATTCTATCTTTCCTGTTGCTTGGTAGTTTCGAAATAGTTGTCTAGAGCGTTTCATCATTGCCAGATACTGTGGCGGTAGTTTAGGTTTGAGTGGGTTAACTGTTGATGTTCGTACGTACTTTTTGGATGCGGCGTTTATAGTAGTGGTAAGGCGGCCAATTGTGGCTTGTAGTTTCCTCAGTGGTTATTGTCTCAGCATCTGTTAGTGCGGTTGTTAGATGGTCTCTATATTTATCCCAATTGTTTTTTTTTCAGTGAGTGCCTTTGCGTAGGAGTGGATTTGTAGTTGGCTGTTGAGCATGAGCAGAGGTAAGTGTCACCTTTATCGGCACATGATCGCTTCCGAGCGGATCTAGGACATCTATTTTGCAGCGTCTTGATAGGTTTTGAAAAATTATGCTAATGTCTGAGCCTGAATTAGGGTCGGGTAATGTAGGCTTTGGGGGGCGGATGAAACACTCCGGACGTTTGGTTGTTTATGAAATCTAAGAATTAAATTTTCTGGCGGTTGCTCTGCTGTGAAAGTTTATGTTGGCCAGGATGATGTAGCTACGAAAGTTGTCTGAGATATATTGGAAAAATTCTGATGGTATTGTATGTCCTGGACGGACATAGGTGGTGGACAGTGTGACATAGTTTTCTTTGTAGTAGAGCGTAGTAATTAAGTATTCCGGTGGATTATTATTTGTTATTTAGTACTGTCGGTATGGTATTTTTGGCGAAAACCCAATGGCTACTCTCCGGTTGGCTCTGAGTATGGGTTGTGTGCTGTCATTTCGTATTATTGAATACCCTGTATGTTGCTTTTGGATTTTTTAGAGAATTGGGTTTCATTCAGTAGGAAAGCATTTACCTTTTCTTCTAGTAGTACTTGCTGGAATAGAGTTCTGTGTTCTTGAAATGAGCGGATATTCTAGAATAAGAAAATCAAATCCATGATCAGGATGTTCATAGTGAGTTTAAATTTCTGTAGAGATTGGATTTGAATGGAAATGTACATATGGCCTATTATATGTTGCGTAGAAGTTGATCTGTTCGTGCTGGTGTAGTATGTGCGGACGGATAAATGGGTGTATTTTTTGCAGTGCCAGTGTTATGAAGTTCAATAGTTGTTCTACGGTCACAGGTTGAGCAGTTATCATCTCTGGTGCTTTTAGGATGGTACTGTCAAGCGTTCTTATCGGTACAATTGCGTCTGTTTTGTTTTCTTCTGCTGGAGGCTTTTGTTTACACTTATAACTGTACGTGGGGTGAGGCTCTTCGCATTTTGAGCTTGGCTGTTGTTGGATGTTAGTGCAAGACTTGGTTGCATGAGCGCCAGTACAGGATCCGCATTTCGGCTGGTTCCTTCATTGTTCGGTAGCATGCGTGTTGTATTCCTGGCATTTTTCGATGCGGATCAGCATTGGTAGTTGCGTTCTCGACGGTTCCACACCATATCGACGTCTGTAAATATATGCTCCTTGTTCTAACAGTGTATCTATTGTTTCTTGAGAGGATGCGAGTATCCGTACTAGATATGTTGGTCATGTTGCATTATAGACTCTAATGGTTTTAGAGATTTCGTAACCTTCCTGTTCCAATTCTGCTTTTGTTTCATCGTCTTGGAGTGTTGGATTTACGCCACATATGATTACAGATAATGTTGGTGTACGTCTAGGTGGATATGGTTGCTTGATTCCTTTTGGTGTCAGTTTTGTCATGTTTGTGTTTTTGCCAAAGATCTCGAAGCTGTGCTTGTTCCTTATAGTTGTGGCAAAGTTTGCATCTTTTACTCTTGATGATAAACGCATTACGTGTGGAGATAATTTGATGTACAGTGTCTCTCGGAATGTATTTAGCTATTTGCTGTAGTAACAGTTTTTTTACTGGTATTTTTTATCAAAATTTGTGAGTAGAAATGAATAATAATTCTGTTAAGTAGTTTCCTATCGAGTGTCTACGATCATTGATCTTGTATCAGAATCAGATTCAGAGCCAAAGCCCGAGGCATGGTGAAGACGTTTATGTGGAGGTGGTTCTGCTCGATCACCTCCTTGCTACCGTAGTGGTGATATGTACCGTTCGAGACTTTTGGAAAGTGTGCTAGTTATTAGTGGATTCAGTTTTCTTTTTTCCGATTCTATGGTGAATTTAACTGGACCTGGTATAACTGATGGTAGTCGAGGGTGGAACATGCTTTTTATTATAGTTGGAATGCCTGATTGGTGTCCAATAGTTTTCCCATCCATTTTCTGATATCGTAAACCTTAAGATATTGCCAGGGTTGTCTGACTGTCAACTGTCAGTTGACGTTAAACCAAACATTAATCAGTGTCGAATATCGTCAACTTTTGATCAATTTATTTTATCTGCCAAAATTCGAAATACCCAGAGAATAGCCAAAGTTGTTATTTAATTGCAATCAATCCAATCTATATAATTCTTAATACCAGACAATAGAAACCAGGTATAAGAATCTAATTTTATAGAGATAACCAATATATAACCAAAATCGTAAAACAGATAAATAGCCTACATAATCGTAATACCAATAGTGACCCTTAAACGACTAGAAATCACGTATGGTGTATCTTTCAATTGCTCAACAGCAATAATGTTTTGTGACTGGTGTCTCCCCAGTAAGATGACTTTGGATTTTTTTATCTGTCTTCCGCAGACGGTTATGCCGTCTCTTCAGTTGTGCTATTTGTTATAACTATATATTTTGCTGAATGATCTATGGTCTATGTGAATTTAATCAGATATATAATAGTATGGCTAGGCAAGTGCATTGAATGAGTATATCTACGTAGTATTTATTGTGCAGCTGATGGATATATGGTTGCCATGTGCTGTGGTGGCGGGTATCTATTGAGTACCTCCAGATTTAGAGTTTGATCCTGTTCGTTGTTTAGTCTATACAGCTCTAGTGGGTGATGAAGTGGTGGATAATGATGTCGAAGTTCAATATCGTGTTGTGCGTCGACGTGAATAGTATCGAGTAATGCTGGATGTGCAGTGTTCCAGCGTTTTGTTATATACTTTAGTCTGAGATTTTCAAGGTGTTCTATTATATTTGGAAAGGCAAGCCTATCATACAACTCCCGAGTTGGACTTGGGAGCCTGATGTGGAAGGCCAAGCGTAACGCATGGCGTTCTAGGATGAGTAGCCGGTTGTAATATTGCCTCGCTCGCCGCAATCCAAGCTAGATGACCGTATGTAATGCATAGTCGCATAAATAGCTTATAGGTGTGTAATATGGTGTTTGATTTGAGTCCACAGATAGTGCCGGCAAGCCGCTTTAGGAGTTTCAAACGGTTGTAAATTGCGGTATTGAGATGACCGACATGAGCTTTCCAGTTTAGATGCTTATCGAAGATAACTCCTAGATATTTAGCAGATATGCGTGGTCCGATGTTCGAGCCATTTACGTTTAGTTCCAGTTTATTGGGGTTTCGTTGGATTCTGGTTCAAGTTTTCGGCGGCTGCATTATGAGTGCCAGGGTTTTGAGTGCATTTATTGTGAGACACCATTTCGTACATCATTGGTAGAATGTGTTAACGGCTCGTTGCAGTGTACGATTTATATGTTGGATGGTGTAGCCGCAGGCCAGGAATTCTGTGTCGTCGTCGAAAGTGAAGGTATGTACTGGAGATGCAGAATTTGGCATATCAGTTACGAACAAGATGTATAATAACGGAGACAGAGCAGATCCTTGAGGCACCCCAGTGTATGGAAATATAGGATGTGATAAACTGTAATTGATTGCTACTTATGTCATGCAATTTTTTAGGAAATGGTAAATTAGTCGAACATAGGCTGTTGGGAGTCGGAAGTTACGCAGTTTGTGTATAAGACCTGCGTGCCATACGTGATCAAATGCTTTCTCGAGGTAGAAAGAAGTAGTCAGGATCGTGCATTTGTATTGTAATGATTGGTCAGTACTGTTGTTAGTCTCAGTGGATTATCGGTTACACTGTAGTTCGGTCTAAATTCAGCCTGATGGTATGGTAATAAGTCATATTTATGTAGGTAATTATGCAGTCTTCGTACTTCGCTCTAGTATCGTTCTAGTATCTTACTTAGTGTTGAGGTTAGCCGTATGGGCCGGTATAATTTAGGATCTGTTTTATCCTTGTCTGGTTTTGGAAACATTAGTACTTTGGAGACCTTCCAATCGGTTGAGTAGTTTCCAGTACGGAGTATAAAAGTAAACATGGTTGCTAGTAGTGTGAGTGAGGTGAAGGGTGCCTATACTATATGTCGATATGTTATACTAACAAACCCCAGAGAAGTGTTGTTTTTGTGTCTTGTAACATGAATGATCTCCTCTGTTGTTATCTATCTGTGTTGTTGACAAGTGAGTTTCGTCCAGTGCATGATCTGTGCTGATTTTGAGATATGGTTGGTGTGGATCATTTCTGCCCTCTATTGTTCGTGAAGTTCTGGTTACAGGGTGATAGGTTGTCTCGAGTGTGAACACTGATTGGAAACTTTCAGCGAAAACATTTGCTTTATCTGTATCTGTATGGTGGACATCTTTGGAAATCTCTCTCTCTCTCTGTCTCTCGCTTTCATGTCTTCCGCAGATGGTTATGCCTTCTCTTCGGTTGTATTTTATCTATATTTTACTGTATTATCGATGGTCTAAGTAATAGTCTCCTTAGATTTTTTCTAGCCAAGCTAGCACCCCCAGAGAGCTAAACCCTCTATTTGGGAAGGGATATCTAAAGAAATGTGGATCTTGGGAAGAGGTGGGTGGGCAAAGATATTTTATTTTGGATCTTTTAATCTTTATTTATTATTTTCATCAAGGTCATTATGAGTTTTCCTCATAATCATACTTTAAGGGTAAAAGAAAAGACAGTTTGTATAATGCTGGATGATTAGATGGCCATGAGGTGCATTAGACGAGACAACACTTCGGCACAAATAAGACGAATGAATTATTATCTTCTGATCTAGGGGCTACTCTAGATCGTAATGTAGACAGCTGGGCTCTAAACGTTCAAGATGGTCACTGTGCAGAATATGCAATTATTCTGCTAAATAATGAGGGATGATCGGTGTGGTGTATGCAGAGATGAATGGTATGCCAGGGTGATTTGGAGGCATGGTGTAGTGGTATAGTGTGAAGAGAAGTGATAATGGTGTATGTCTGTGAGTTGAGGGTTGGTTTTGCTGTTCGCGTGAGATTATGATATTATGGAAGAGCAGGTGGTTGGTTTCGAAACGTTTTGTAATATATTTTATGCGTAGTTTTTCTAGGTGAGGTATAGTAAGTTTGGGAAAGTTAGTCTGTCATATAGGTCTTGGGTCGGGCTGGGAAGTTTTATTCTATACGCAATACGCAGGGCATGTCTTTCAAGTATTTTGAGTTTTTTTTGTAGAAGGTATGGTCAGCGGCAATTCAGGCATTGTATCCGTAAGTGAGAACCGGGCGTAGGAATACTTTATATGTGTTTAGTACTGAAACTGGTTTTAGTCCCCATGTGGTTCCAGTAAGGCGCTTAAGTAAGTTTAGTCTATTGTACGATTTGCTAATGATGGTTTTGAGATCAGGTCGCCAAGGGTGAGTCCGAGGTATGTGACTTGTTTCGAAGTTCGGATTGGGTTTTGATGTACAGATAAGGTGAGACGTGATGGATTTCGTTGAAAACGTGAGAGATGTTAAGGAGGAAGGAAAACGATGACTTGTTTTTTATGTGAATTAATTGAGAGTCCCCTCTTACTGCACCAAGAGGTAAAGGAGTTGATAGCGTCTGTCATGGCCCTGTTTATATTTTGGATGGTTTCATTACAGGCGAGAAATGCTGTGTCGTCAGCGTATTGGAGTAGGTGAATGTTTGGAGGTAAAGAAGGCATCCGGCAACAAAGAGTAAGTATAGTAAAGATGATAAAGCGGATCCTTGAGGGACTCCACAGTGGAGGAAATGGGATGTGGTAGGCTGGAATTGATTGAAATGTAGGCAAGACGGTTCGTAATGAAAATGAAAATGAAGCGAATGTAGGTTATACGGTCTCGAGGAAGATGTTTATGGTTGGCCGGGATCAACCTACAAATTCTGGTGTTTCGGTTTCGCGAAATATATCCACTTTTCATCGCCCGTCACAATCCGATGCAGGAACGACTTTCTTCTTTGTCTGGCGATCAACATTTCGTATGTGTGTTGGCGTCTCTCCAGCTGCCGATCGGTCAATTCATGCGGCACCCATTTTCCGATCTTCTGAACATTTCCCATGGCATGGAAATGGCTGCTTGAGTAACGCCCAATTGCTCAGCAAGTATTTGTTGCGATTGGGTATCGTCCTCGTCCAACAGCGCCTACAATTGATGGTCCTCAAACTTGCTGGGCCGATTTTCACGCTTCTTGTCACTCAGGTCACAATTGCCGTCTTTGAACCTACGAAACCAATCTCGGCACGTTGTTTCCGATAAACCACTGTCACCATAGGCCTCCACAAGCATTCGATGCGCGTCGGCAGCCGATTTCTTCAAATTAAAGCAGAAAAGCAAACCTTCCCGTATATGCTCTTTTTCTGGCACAAAACTAGCCATGCTTACCAACGGAACGCTGTGTGTTGTTGTTGCACTTGCTGATTATGTGCACTGATTCGTGTTGCCAGAGGTCCAACTCATCCACACAATAGGTCTGGCGTCACCATGGTAGCTTCATACGCTCACGAACGCGATCTATGGGCAAACAGCGGATTTAAGCTTATACACCTGGTATTATGTGGGTTAGGTTTTGAGCGGCTGTGCTCTGTTAAATAGCATATATTCCTGTGTCGAATCTCTGTTGCACGTTGTCTGTGTAATCTCTGCTATGGTAAATAGTATTCTTTTGGGTTGAAAATGAGCTTCGTACCCTTTCATGCTCACGTGCACTGGTATGTGGGTTAGGTAATCTCTGCTATGTTAAATAGGGACTGGGCCGTAGACTCTGTGCTATGTTAAGTAGTGTTGCAAAAAGAGTTTCGTACCCTTTCATAGTGTTGGAGGGCGTACATGTTATCTGGGCTAGGGTAGATAGCCTAGAGGACATGAAATCGCTGCTATGGTGCTGTGTGAGGTTGCGAAAAGAGCTTCTTACCCTTTCACACTATCCTGCACTGGTGTACTATGTGTGGATTAAATCTGTGTAATCTCTGCTATGTTCAATAGGGAATAGCTTGTGGCCTTTGGTGTACTGTGGGGGTAGGTAATCTCTGCTATGTTAAATAGGTGGTGTAGCCTTGTGTGGGATAGCTACAGTATAGGCTTCAACAACCCATTATACAGCTCGTAGCCTTTTATAAAATGTAACTAAAAATGCGACACCACGTACCGTACAGCCCTGGGAAATCGGCTCCTTGCTATCAGTCAGGTATGGAAAAAAGTGGCAAAAATCAGAAAAAATGGCGCCAGGTGACTCCATTCTACTGATGTGTCCTCTCCAAGCATAAACCGATATATACTATCGGTAACCGTCTTGTTTCCCTCTGACTTACACTGAGGAACGAAGTGAAAACTTTCTACATATTTTCTATGACAAATAACTTTTTCACAAGTTCAACGAAACACCAAGTGAGAATTTAAGTCCTTATTTTTTTCAACTACTTATGACATTGCATCTACAATCTCTTTCACAACTCCAGATTGCCCACCCTAGCAACAATATTCTCATATTCTCAGCGTACAAATCAGTTCTCAACAATTGAACAGTAAATTCTATGCCTAATATGTAGCGTTATTGTTCAATATTGCGTACTGATTTAAGCACTTTCACATTCTCTTCAGATTCAAAGCGATATCATTTAAAAAAAAATCTCGTCTGCCTTCTGTGTCAATATGTGACTGCTTCTGTGCTGGCGTGCGTATGCCTGTGGCCGTGCATGATTAGCCTAACCCAATCATTAGACAAATAACTCCTCAACTCCTTCAAAACCTCGGTTAGATGACAACATGCATCTTCTACCCTCATTATATTTTATTAGTTCACTTCTTTTTCTTCCGAGTGCTACATCAAGATCAGTCTGTGCCACTCGAGTGCACACAGCCAAGATCCCCCTGCGGCGTAGGTAAATTTCCGTTCGACATCTACTGCAGTGATATCTAGCAGAACATCAAGAAAAATAAAGCGAGAAAATAATAATTGAAGCGTATGCGCGAACAAACGTCTAAGTGACATTTTCATATAAAAAATCACGAGAACATTTTTATATATAATAGGAAAAATATGAGGCATAAAATATTCATACTTTGCCAAAAATAGGACTTTAATCTAACGTGTCTTCGTGCAGAGTACGAATATTTTATATCTCATATTTTTCCTGTTGTATATAAAAATGTACTCGTGATTTTTTATTTGAAAATGTCACTTAAACGTTTGTTCGCGCATAAGCTTCAATTTTAAAAAATCCATGCTTTATTTTTGTTTGCCATTTTTATATGAAGTTCAGCTTGCCAGACGGCTTGGTGTCAGTGCACAAGAAAAAGTTAAACACACAAAAGTGAAGATTTTTTCTTCTTAATAGGTAAGGAAATAGCAAAAACACTTTAAAACAATCCCCAGAATGTAAGATTTGTGCATCTTACCTACTTATATGTTTCTTTCTCTCACGATTTCGTACAAACTGCAAACCTGTGACTTTTGTGAAATCGAGGCCTATTATTTTCATCGGATAATTATATTGTATTAGTTGGTTGGGGGCCATCTTCGTTTCGAGGCCTTCCGCTGGGCGGGGCTCACGGGGATCTTATGGCCGCCACTGTCCGGTTCTTGTATTCACCCTTAGAATTGCAGGGTGTTTTATCGTGGGGTGCTAAAACCAAATTAATGATAAGTAGAACTATAACTAGAGCTAAGATTTTTATATAATATCATATTGATATAAAAATAAATATGTAATAAAAACTAATGAAATATGTAGAATACCATGTATATGTAATTAAGGTACAAATATGTAATATCAAATAAACCAAATATGTACTACAGGGATAAATATTTACCTTTGTTTGTTTTTTCATATACACAGCGGTGATCCAATAAATGAAAAAAATTATAATTTAAGTCACTAATACGTTTTTGCAGAATAATTTGGCAAATTTCTATATAGCTTACGTAAAATATTGCGTATTTATTGCAGCGATAAACATTTACCTTCGTTTATCTCTTGCACTTATGCAACAGTGACTTAATAAATTATTAATAATTAACTTCACTAACACACTTATGCAATATCAGGTATTTTGCCACATTTTCTACGATCGTAGATTGCCGCCGATCAGAAAGATTATACTTGCATGCTCAAAACGACCTTTCCACGTCGCAAGGTATCACTGGTGCAAGTGATCCTGTCATCAGGCTTATTTTGACCTACATTTACTCCAGATAATATCTAGAATAGCCTATGACCTTTGTGGAATCCATTGCGTAATTTTGGAATATGTATATTTGGATAGAGCAGGTTTGTAATTTTTTTAGGATATCATGCCGCATTAGTTCTACAGTTAATCGTATTGGAAATATCAAGCTTTAAATTTCATTTTCCCAAGCTTACATTCCCTATAGAGTGCTGAAATAAAGTATTTGTGCGCCATAGATCTAGCGTGCGCGGGAGAAACAGTAGAAATCAGAAACACAGTTTTTCAGGAGATGGTTTTCTTCTTTCCTGCCACGCATAAGATCCCACTTATTCTGAAAGTGCAAAGAAGCGATTATTCAACTCACGTTTAGAATTGACTTATACTAAGTTAACTAAAGGTGGGGCATCACATATAAATATCAAATTTTAACTTATCTCATTTTGGCTAATTTCTGGCTTATACTGTTTTCCCCGCGCACACTAGAGACAGTTTGCACTTTTTTCTTATTATATTCATGTCAGGAATCTAATGACATGGTTTTGTCGATATTGTTTTAAAATACCCTTGATATTCTGACAGTCTTGAATCGCTCTTTGCCGCGTGGGACATATTTAAATGTAGTCGAAAAGAAAGTTTAGAAAGTTAATTGCAAAATATGTAGGTTTATGTAAAATCTACAGAAAATATGTAACATAGAACGAAATATGTAAAATAAAATTCAGATATAATGATACCAGTGTTGCAATTCATGAACATTTCTACTTTCTAGCGTCCTACATAGCTGCAAATGAAATATGTAATTACATAAAAATCCTATCTTTCCCTATAACATTTGTTTCTATATTGCATTTTCTTAATTAGGAATGTGTCAATTTTGAAGAATATTGGTCTGGACATCAGATATTTCTTCGTTCAATCAGTTACAATGTGTTAGGTCAGTTATACGTTTATTGTCAAATTTTTACTAAGCTCACTTACCAGTACATAAAGGTTCGTTCACCAGTACTTGTACGAGTATCTAAAGGTTCGTGCCATAGTATGAGAAACTGCTGTTAGCGCAATAGTATCAAAAAGTCGAACATTGGAGTTACCAATTCAAATTAGGATAAATTTAGATTTACGAGTCAAGATACGAAGTCCTTATTGGGCTTTGTTTTCTAATATTTTAAAAAATAAATCATATTTAATCGGATTCGGAGTTTTAAAATAATTTCCAGCCAGCATTGAGATCTGTAGCTGCTTATGGTGACATTATTTTTTTTTCCTAATATTAGATAATTTTTTTTTAATGTATGTTTATTATACAAATAATGAATGTTGCTAACGATCTAATTTTATTTACCGTTTTCATGGGTGTCTATGCAGGCTAGGGCCCGAGTAAATTGCTTAGCCCAAGTGCCAACAATAATGTTAAGACGACCCTGCACAGGAGATAGGTCGATGGGGCCCTAACAGAGTTAATAGCCCAGGGCCCCAAATAGCTTAGTCCAGCACTACAGATACATCTCAAAACGAAAATGTTTAGTTCATGGTAAACAAGAGCTGGTGTTCATTAGAGTTACCTACTGGATCCGTTCCTCTTCTCATTCTACGTGAACGATATCCCAAAACACGTTGATACAACCCTTGCCATGTATGATGACGACATTGTCGTGAACACCTCATCTACACAGCCCAGACAAATATATGTGTACCTTCAGCTCCATCTTGCCCTACTGTAAGAATGGTTCACATTATGAAAAATTAAAGTTAATGCATCCAACTGCGATGCGGTTCTATTTACAAGACGGCTTCATAAACCGGCTCTCATTCGTCTCATCAACACAGATATCTCATTGAATAAAAAGAAACACTGGCATAACAGGCCTATAGGCCTTGAGCCTGCCCCAACGCCATCTGTCCGTGTTTGGTTAAACTACATCCACCTGAGTAACTGGGAGGTGAAACAGCTGAGAATATTTCTTGATCGTAAATTAACTTTCGAACGGTATATTAACACAAGAAACGGCAAAGCAAGTGGCCGACTGGATCAATTAAAACCCTTACTAACATCTGAACGGTTCAAACATCAGAGCAAAATAATTTTATACAAACAGAGGTGGATTTCGGGACTGGCCGGGCCACACTAAATGTTTTCAGAGGCCTAGCCAGACCAGGCTAAATCCTGCTGTATTCTGTTATACTTACAGTATGGTCTGTGGATAAACAAAAAATACTTTATATTAAGGCGAGTTATTAATACGTAGCCCTGACAGTGCCACAATTCTCGAAAGCATTGTCATGTCAGCTAGTTTTGTGTTTGCCTAAGGTTTCTTTCAGAGAAACCTCTCCGAAGTTACTTTTGAAGAGTTCAGGAAAATTAAAACCACGAGCGGCCCGGCCAGGCCGGGAACACGGAAATTCCCAGACGACCCCCTTCCCCGCACCGGCCCTTTTGTCTTAGAAACGTCATGTTACCCAGTAAAGAAGACCACTTAATCCACTTTTGCTACCACTTGTGGCGTTAGGGTCCTGTTGGGATTCTAAAATTAGCAATTTTATTACAAAAGATTTATGGTCAACATAAAGGTAGTGTTGGTGTTATAATCTCAGCAGGCAAACTGTAGGGCCCTCACAAATCGCTAGAAGGAACCTGCTAAGCGTAATAATAAGTGCACACTGGGTTCGATCACAACGCCCGACCATACTGACAGAGGTTTTTCCAGGTTTTTTCCTCAGTCACACTAGTCCGGGATGGCACCTTCAACATAGGCCCTGGCCAACACCTTCTCGCATCATTTCCCTGCTCTATCCCGGCCTGAGCCTTAGATGCGTAAAGGTCACAAATGAAAAAGTGCACAAGGATTTAATAAATTCAAACTTTTATAAGGCGCAATATTTACGTACTTAAGAATTTTTATTTTGAGACTTGATCAGTATTCTAAAGGCCCTTGCAAGTTTTAAGGGGCCCACTACCATGAACTGTATTGAAGGCCCTTGAAAGGCGTTTTTGGAATCACGCTCCACAATACCATCTGTCATGGAATATAATATGTATTTGTAGTTGAACGCCAGAATTCTCAATTTAGGCAACGACGAACTTTGTGTTGACACAATCATGCAGTCTACAATTCATATGTATCTGTTGCGAAATCAAAAGATAGTTAATATAATTTAAGTAACCTCGTCAGTCTCACGATCTCACCTCGTGTTTTCGCGTCTATCAATTGACGACGAGGATGGGATGAGATGGGGTTCCTACGGTGATTACGAGAACAAAATCGGCATCCATATATCATTGGACTAGACGTATTTTGTGTCTTCTATCTGGTGTTCTGAGTTCTTTTATCTAGAATTTGATTTACTCCACTTCACAACATCGGTGTTTGACCTTGTGTCGTGCCAAGAATAGACTATTACGGTCAATCATTTCTTGCTGTATAGGAATGTTCGAAGTCTTTTCATATGTTAAGTCTCCTGTTGGTAGTAATCTTTTGCGTAGATTATTATCGATTATACCATATATACTAATTGTGTTGTTAATGCTTCGTCTAAGAAAACACCAAATTTACTTCTATCTTGGTCTATGTTCCAAGATCCGGTAAATACTCTTTTATTGGCTAACCTCTACACTGGCACAATCGGTGAAAAGTAAACCGTTCAGTAATCATGGGTGAATAAGGCCGGGCCAGGCTAAATCTAGCTATAGTCCGTTATACTTCAGTTTTTGTTCTGTGGATAATCAAAAATTACTTTACGAAATTGATCGCATTAAAATTTAAATACTATATCAACTGACTGTTAAAGTTATTAATACGTAGTTCCTGATAGTGCCAAAGCTCTCACAAGCATTGTCATGTCATGTCAGCTAGCTTTGTGTTTGTCTATGGTTTCTTTCAAAGAAGTCTCTCCGTAGAATAGTTGTATTGTCGTCTCCAGGGGATTCGAAACTAGGTTCCATATGCTATTACCAGTAGCATAAATAGAATTTCCCCCCCCCCTTTGCAAGAAACCTTTTAGGGGCATTGTTCTGGTAGTATATCCCAGATGCAATTTGAGCAAATTCTTGCTGCATGTAAAAACCCACAATAAAGAGATGGTGCATTTTCTGTTCTTTTCCTCCTTCAACCGCTCTTGTTTTCCCAGTATGAATATAAAAGAAACAGCTTGGATTCAAAGAAATGATAGTCATTGTAATCTGACTACCACAGGAGGGGAGGAGATATGAAAGAACCCATATGGTCCGGAGACTGTAAATAGTAGGCGAAACATCCACTTTGTTTTTTCCTGATAATTGGAAATATAACATCATAAATTGTTTTTTCCTTCTTTCTTTGGCAAATACATCTGGCGGGTTGTTTTCATGTGAAGTACGATCATGAGTTATAAAATCCTGAGGTAATACGACAATATCACCAAAAAGGAGAAGCTACAAGTTGAAAAAAACTTGGAATTGTCAAACGGTAGTTCTATATTTCTTTTTATTTGCAAAATAAAAAGCAGGGGAGAAAAATTAAAACAGTGATGGATCTGAATTGTTTTGAAACAGGAAAAAAATGGTTTAATTGCTGGGATTTACGACCAGACCGGGAATTAAATTCGTAACCTGGAAGGAGGAATTGTTGTCTGTTGCAAAAAGAGAACCTTTTTGTTCAGTATTGAAGCCGTATTTCTTTTCGCTATTTCTTAAAATAAACTGACGAAAGTAGCCCTGTAGGATCGTAGTTAGGCGTCAAGAATTGAGAGGCTGGTGGCATGAATAGAAAGGAAGTGTTTTATGAGGAAGCAATTGAAGACCTATGAAGAACTGACTGAGTAACTTCATCTGAGGAGATGAGAGGTCAGGGTGCTATAAGCGAATTTGATTTACGACTTGTGTTTGGGGAGGCTTATCAGCTAATCGTATCTGAAGTTTTGTCTTGAGATACATCCTTTGTTCTCAAGCATAGGTGGATCAGTGAGTTGGAGCCTTCATTATACTTACCAGAGTAAAAATTTCAGCGTAATTACTAGAAACCTTGATCAAGGTCAGGGATTTACGCAATATCCATAAAATCTATAAATAACAATTCATATTCAACAAATGGTCAGCAGCAAAAATACCAACATCCTCAGTTAACTTTACTTTTTGATAGTTCTCAATTTATATAATAGTTGATATTATCGAAACAGGTGACCTACCGGGTCGTATCTATCGCATCAGGTGACCTACCTTGTAGTTGAAGGAAAGTTATCAGTATTAATCACCTGATTCTTAATTTGTTGGTGTATTAGGATGACTTTTAACTCTACACCATTTTCTCTGCCATGTAAGCTTATCATCGTGCCTCATTGCTGTTTGTTGTAACACATCCGTCCCTCTACCAAACGAAAAAAATATTTGTGACTTGTATCATCAAGATGGAAGCTTTTGAGTTCTTCCCTACAATTGCAACTAGAAATCTGCATTATTGGTCTATCGATGGGAGTCAGAACGCCAGAAAAAAAACTGACTATAAATTACCACGAAAATTTCTTTGATCGCGCTAATAGTGCTAAAACGCAGACTTTAAACTTTCTTTTATATGGGTGATTTTAGTAACTATGAACTTCAGGATTTTATGAATGCATTGAATTTAAAATCCATAAAAGTTCATGCCCCACGCTGGATTCGACCCCGCAACCTGATGAACGGCGGCCCTGGGTCCTAGCCCACACTACTTCTGCCGAAGTCCGCAACGCTCAGGCGATAGAATATATCTTATATTGTGTCATCTCAAACAATTTAAAGAATATAAGGGGAAGAACATACGACATGCGACACCATCACCATGCTAAATTGTGGTAGCGATCTGTGAGCAATAGAGACAAATTTCTGGTCATGTTGAGAGACATCCGGATAATGTTTGTGTGAATGTGATGGTTATCAGTTTTCAAGATCAACTCTTCCATTCTTCCAATAACATTTTATAATAATTTAATCAACATTACGATTGAATAAGGTGTGGTAGGTGCCGAAATTCATAGATAGTACTTCACAAGGTGGCAGTTAGGTCACATATTGCGAGAATATCGAATTTTGCAACTACTTGTCTAGAGCAAGTGTGAAAATATCAATTTTGTAATATCCCATAATAATCGAGAAAATAAGGCACGTTACTGAAACAAACTCCTAATGAATTAACTTTTTCTTTGTAGTATGGTCAATGGACGATAAATTACTCGAAAATGACTAAGTTTGTAACTCTCACCCTTTTGTTTCAGCTTCTCAATGCTCAATCTCTGTATCCTATTTTGAATAGATGAATGCGAGAGAAAAGTGTATGTGTGTGTGGGGAGGATTACTCATTCATGCCCTCCTAGTCACCAGCCATGTAATCTATTCTATTCAACGCAATATTCCTTCGTCAAGTAGTGGGCCATGCCAAAAATGTAACCGAAATCCACCCCTGTATACAAAACCTTGATTCGTGCGATTCTAATATGTAGTGTCTGCCTGAGCATTCGCAGCGAAATTGCACATGCAAAAGATTAAGTTTGTTTTTAAAACCGTGACCTCAAGATCATTGTGAACTTACCACGACGTACACAAAGCACAACTTGCATAATAATCTCTCAATTATAAACCTCACCTGCTGTTTATATAATAAGCTGTCTGCCATAGACAAAAGTCACGTCACAGTTCTAGGCCGATATTCCACCCATACTCTTATGAACATAAAATACCACTTCGCATTCTAAATCCTAATCTGCCTGAGCAATAGTTTGTTTATTTATTATTTACCTTCTACAGAGAAATGCATTCTCCACTTAATGAAGGTTTACACTGGTACAGTTATAATATACAATATATAAAGAAAAAAATACAGACAAAAAAAAAGAATAAAAAATGCTGGAAGCTGGAAATAGTTGGAAGCTAACCAAAGTAAACTCAGTAATACTTTTACTTGTATTAATTTCACTGCGATAAAACTAATATATATATATATATATATATACAGGGTGTTCCATTTTAATAAATCCACTCGAATATTGCAATGCACTGAAGGATAATACAAAAAGTGTGCAGTGGAACATGTAACGACAGACGTTGGATAGCCTTTCATTCACAATGTTGCCACCTCAACACAAAATTATATTTTTTTTCAAATGGGATGAACTTTCAATACTTCCGGAGGTGATAGTGTGAGTCATGATAAACAAAAATGTGTATATGAACATAGGTCGAATTCGGCTTCGTTTTAAAGATACAGTGATTCCAATTTGGATCCCAAAATCAACGTTTAACATGCGAAGAAAATGAATAATTCTCAATACATCAGAAACGACGCATTGAATGAAGATTTCGTTTGTAGAAATTTATTGTAACAACATGGTGGATATCAGGATTGAAAACAAGATGACCATAGGTTGTCAGTGTTGCTACCCTGTATAATGTTTACATTTTTCAAAAGGCACTACATTGCATTATTAGGTACTTGTCATCATCTAGTGGTGATAAACAACATACGTAAAGCACACATCGCGGTGTTGCAAACTGCTGAAACGACAGAAAAGTTTTCGGGAACTTATACTAAATACGTAATTCCTTTAATATTTCATTAACAGTGTGGCAGAATATTGTTGCTTTGCTTGAGCAATCTCAAGTTTCCTTTTTGAAATACTATCCCTAACGGTCCCTAAGTTGTCAAGAGTATAAAAATAT